>NQII01001790.1:138893-237452 GCA_002778355.1 Clitarchus hookeri
TATCATCGCGCCGAGAGAAGCAGTTGCGTCGGGAAATCGCGAAAGGACGTCAGAACGAGCCCAGATCAGCAGTCCAGGGGAGACGCCACCAAACGCGGGCCTTTTCCAAGGCCGCCCACATCGCCGGATCTCATCCACAGCCGACAACATACCAGCAGAGTTAAGTATCAAGTCGTCGACCAAAGAAGTCCCCCCTCCACCATGACGTCGCCCACAGTTAATCCGAGTTAGCCAAAATAGATTTCTGTATGTTTAAACTTGAGACAATATATCCATCCAGTAAAGTGAAACACCGAAAGACTACCTTATTGATATACCCTCAACCTTCAAGGCACCTTATAGTCTGTGCCTGGAGGAAGTAACTCCGACCCTGTGAACCACCCTGTATACCACAGGTGGGGAATAGCGTCAACTTTTTACGTTTGTACGAATAATATTTTATAATTTTAGGTTTACAAATACAGAAAAACCAAAGAGAATATTTTATGAAATAACTGACAGTTATTTACTGCATTTCAAAGAGCATTATTTTTAATACTTCTCAGAGCAGATCAGCATGATCAGAGCATGCTCTATAACTGGTCACCAATAAATACTAAAAATACAAGTAAACAAAATATTAAAATATGTTTGGTAAACAAACCAAATTACTGAAACAAAGAATAAGACAGTATTCAAAAATAATATCACAAATTAAATATGAAATTAAAATGTTAAGGTGCTGGAAAAGAAGAAAAAAGTCTTTGCAACAGAGCACCAGAAAATATACATGAACGAGAATACAATTATGGCAAGAACCTCAAAGTAGCACATAACCATAAAAACAATCAGATAATGTTCATGAGTATTATAAGGCTTATTGGCTTAACGAATGAAATTTTCAAAAAGTTCTAACAAATACTTATAGAAGTCACTCACAGTAGCGGATCTATACTTTCAGTTGTGTGCGCGTGGGAGGGGGAGGGGAGTGTTGTCACTTCCCCAACTAGCAGGTGCAAGTCTAGACTTTTGAGTAGTGGCATGGGAGGGGGGCACTGTTTCATCATATTTTTAAGAAAATATTAAATTAATAAAAAAACCTGTATTTTCAAAATTTTTATATTATTTCACTTTTACTTTTAAGACATTCACAGGATATAGTTTCATATCAACGTGAGGGTTTTGTGAGGGGGAGGGAGCTTGGTCATATCCCCTGTGACTCCCCTCTGGATCCACCCCTGGCCCCTCAGATATTAATGGCTTAGAACTACAGGAAAAATTAAAACACTCCTAATATATTGCACCACCATTTATAAAGAGTTCTCCAAAAAACATTTTACAATATTGTTACGTGTCGACTCCCGCACTGGGTGCGGGCTGCGGGCTCCGTGCTACCTGGTTATGTTTGGTTGGGCACTGTAGGGGGTTACCCACCTTAACCCTCCCCTCCCCCCAGGCAGACCCTAACCAGGCATCACAGCCCCTCCTCCACCCTGCTGAAGGAGTTAATGAATTGAGAGGATGAACACAAATGTTTTGGTAATATGGTCCCTTGGTGAAACATGGCATTTGGAGAAGTTTCTGGGCTACGGTCCAACACTATAAACATTGCAGCCCCTGGAGGATTGGGAGCATTGTGGTAGCCACCTGGCTGAAGTGCAAGATTCTTGAAATGTCTGGTACAGTGAGGGACATCAGTGGAGAGGACGGACGACAGCGAAGGGGGGTGAGACTGCGGCAGACGAGTCTTTGGTGCTGTGTGAACAGACAAGAGGGCATGGTACTTGATGAAGGGCTACTGTGCACTGGGGCGCTCGGAGCACTAGCACACTAGAACATTCCAGACTGGTGGAATGTGGACATCCTGAATGTCTTGAGGAAGTTAGAGGTCACCATGACAGACATCACTGCCAGAGTCTGTGCTAGGAAGTCCCATTTCTGTCCATCTAAGCATCGGGAATGTTGGGAGTGTGGCCAAACAGGACACTTGAACACATCTTATACCAAGAATGTTGGGGAGGCACGTACCAAATTTTGAAGATACCTCCTTCCAGATCTGTCACCAGGAATCCCTGAAGAAAAAGTCTAAGGTTGTTCAGATAAACTGGCTGGTGCTCTACGAAGGTGCAGATGTCGAAGAGTCTGTTCAGGACGAACAGACTTAAGGAGGAGGGAGTGTTACGTACCGACACCCGCACTGGGTGCAGGCTGTGTGCTACCTAGTTATGCGTGATCGGACACTGTAGGGGATGACCCACCTCGACCGTCTCCTCCCCCCATGCAAATCCGCTCGCTGATACGTTGCCCGGTGACTGGGGGAATGATTGAAGTAGTAGACAACTTAAGAGGATGAACATAAATTTTTTGGTAAAATGGTTCCTTGGTGCAATGTGGTATTTGTAAACCTAAAATTATAAAGTATTATTCATACAAACCAAAGAGAATATTTTGTGAAATAACTGACAGTTATTTACTGCATTTCAAAGAGCATTATTTTAGATACTTGACACAGCAGATCGGCATGATCAGAGCATGCTCTATAACTGGTCACCAATAAATACTCCAAAATACAAGTTAGCAAAATTTCATAAAATCTGGATGTCACTTCATGTATTGCTGACTTTACCAATGGCAGTAGCTAGCAGTGAACACAATTTTTCAAAGTTGAAATTGATCAAAACTCTTCTTCAATATTTTTTTTCTTTAATTGTCTTTTGCCTTGGGCACCGAATATTCTAAGGTCGGCCCTGCAACTAAGGCCGTCTACATAAAATGTTCAAGTACTGCAATGCAAATGTCAACATTTGCAAACCTCCCAAGATAGGATTTTCACTTTGATAATTGTTTTCTGGGTGTTTTGTTTACTCTGTCCTGTAGCGTAATAAACACCACCACAATAATAAACATAATTAGCAGCATCTTGGAGGAAATGCACCTAACACAACCTGAGTAAGATACAACAGGAATACACAGTGCACTGTTCCAGCACATCACACGCCAGTCCTAACTCACTTGAGGTCCACGAAAATATTGCTCCCCATCACCTGGAGTTATGCTTTTATGCCCAATGTCTCCAATTCCTAGTCCCTCTCCAGCTCCAAGCCAGGTTACTTCCAAGGGTTACGTGGAGACAAGTTCTTGTAAAACAAGGACTATCAGTGTGCCCTACTATTGAAAAGTTTTTCCCATATCTGTTACTTAATTGTAGCACAGTGCTGAGGAAGACCAGTGGAGAGAATGCCTACTGGAAGTAATATACTGTCCTGGTCACTAACATCTAGTTCCCAACCATGTAGGTTAGTACTGTGAAAACACCACCCATTTCCTAAAAAAGCCTGAGGAGTACTTTGCAAGGCATGGTGTAACCCACCTCTCTTGTAAACCATTTCCCACAAAAACCCACATGAAAATTCAGGATTTACAACAGGGTATATTTTTTGTGTGTGACCTAATGGTCCTAAAATAACAAGCTCTTGACCTACAAAAATTAACCATTTTTTCCAGTTAAGAGTAAAAACAATAATGTGAAGGAAAAAAAAAGGGCAGAATCCACTAATAACAAGTCATATCAAGTACGAAACTAAACCGAATATATGAACTCATATTCATTTCATGTAAGCTATTTATTAAAATTGATTTGCCAAGATTTAAGAAAACAGCATGGATATATTAAAATCACTGTTCGAGAACTATGAATTATTTAAATTTTACCTCTAACACCCCCATCATTTGCAGTTCAGAAATACTTTTCTCATTAATGTATAACACCCATAGTTTTCCTTGAAGCAGCACAATTTCTTGTGACTACTAACCAAAGCTGATTATACCAAAAGCTCAAGAATATGACAAATTCAACATTCAAAGACTGTCATATCACCATTTTTTGTTCTAAATGTTTTCTTTATTGGCTAAGTTAATTTCAGAAAAGTTTANCAATTTCTTGTGACTACTAACCAAAGCTGATTATACCAAAAGCTCAAGAATATGACAAATTCAACATTCAAAGACTTGTCATATCACCATTTTTTGTTCTAAATGTTTTCTTTATTGGCTAAGTTAATTTCAGAAAAGTTTAAATAAATAATTTTTATTCTACTTAAAAAACACAGCACTCATTGTCATCACTAACTTCAATGATAAATTGTAATTAGACTATTTTAATATTAAAATATAGGCCTACAATTAACTACAATTTCACAACCTATATAAAGTCTATACTTATTGATTCACACTTCACATACAAAAATAATACTGCAGGCCTGGATGTAAAATAAATTTTTAAAAAATAACAGTACTCACCGGTAGCAGGATAACCATCTAAGAAAACAATACTGTAGAAGGCAATACAAATAATATTATGGAAAGTAACAGTCAGTGACTCAACAGTGTTACTAGGTACTAACAATAAATTGCCAAGTTTTATAACACCACAAAACACCTTTACAATGTGTAATATTATGAATATACAGAGTGAAATCACATTATTATGACCACCTACTAGAAGTGCAATCTGCCACGCGTAGCCTATGACATATGGCCCATGGTGTGTGCTGGTGAAGCAGGTATATTATGTGACCGACAGGCTGCCGGTACACAGAGCGCTTCCTGCTGTCATGGGTAAGGGAAGCGATTTAACCGAGTTGCAAAAAGGGATGATCATTGGCTTTTGGTCCAGGGGGGGGGGCAGCATTTCGGAAACAGCAACGCTTGTAAAATGTTCACATGCCTCTGTGGTAAAGGTGTATTGTGAGTGGAAGAATGGGACCATTGGGAATAACCGTTATGGAAACTGCGAAGCTCCACGTGCCATTGATGTCCAAGGTGAACGTCGACTACAATGGTCCCTGAAGGCCAACTGACAGGCTACAGTGGAACAGCTCACCGTCCAAATGAACCAGGGGACATCCAAATATGTGTCTACCGCAAGAGTTCAGCGAACCCTTCTGTGAATGGGGCTCTGGAGTAGATGAAGGGCAACCGCACTCATGCTAACACAGGTACATCAATGAAAACAACTGGAATTTGCTCGACAGTATGGCGCTGATTGGCGACAGGTAGTCTTCTCCGACGAGTCACATTTTCAACTGCATGGAACGGATGGATTTCAGCGTGTCAAGCAAGAAATGTTGGAGAACCAACACCCTGCATCCATTGCTGGATGAACACAAGGCGGTGGAGACAGTGTTATGGTCTGGGGAATGTTCTAATGGTATTCTCTAGGTTCCATCATCCGTGTGGAAACCACTCTTGGTCAAAATTGGTTATGGCTCCATCCTCTGCGATCATGTCCATCAGTACATGATAATTGTCTTTCATTGGGAGGATGGGATTATCTAGCACGATATTACGCCTTGTCACATGGTTAAAAGTATCCGCACGAGGCTGGAAGAGCACGATCAAGACTTCAAAGTTCTTCCCTGCCCCTCAAACAGCTCTGATCTCAATCCAATTGAACATCTGTGGAACCACCTTGATCGTCATGTTTGCCATCTGTCTCCTCCGCCACGCACACTTCAACGGTTGTGGGATGCACTGCAGACAGCATGGCTTCAGATACCCGTGGAGACCTATCAGCACCTGACTGAGTTACAGCCAGCTCTTCTAGCTACTGTTCGTGTTGTGAAGGACAGTTACTCTGGATACTAGTCGGTGGTCATAATAATGTGATTGGACTCTGAATATACATATGAATACATACATTTGATGCTGCATTCCTGATGTGATGCAAGTAATTGTAAAGATTCAGTTGTATTATTTCTTGTGGTGTCTGCAAGCTCGTATTTCCCTTAGCATTATATTCCACAACAGCAGCCACATATGATGGAGAATCAACTGATGAGCTCTGAAAAATAAGGTCCATATTTAAATTATAATAAGTCTCAATGTTTGTAATTACCATGATTTAACTACTAGCCAATACTTTTGCAATGTTCAGAAAAATACCTTTGTTGCTTTAATTCTGTGGAAACTAACACTTCTTTTAAAATCTTGAAATAATTTATCTAATTTCTCAGTATGGAAATTTCCTTGTAATAAAAAAATCACCATATAGTTATCTAAAAAGTCCATATAAGAGAGTATTTTGGAGTTTAAGAATATGGCACAGCGAACTGTAATGCAGCAACAATCATCTTGTTTTTTCAGGCCTGCATACAGTATATCATATTTGCTCACAAGTTATAACTATTTGCATCACTGTTACATTGCAGAAGCTAAACATACAAAACCACAAAAAAAATTGTGGCTATCACTAAAAGGAAGATGGGAAAATATGCAACTTATGAAGACAAACAAATGGTCTGGCAGTCATAATAGTTTCTGTTGAAATAAGATCATCTTTCCTTGAGTTGTTTGAAAGGATCTTGCAATGGGGGTGAATGATTAAGTGAAATATTTTGAACATATGCCACTGCTTTACTACATCATCACAGAAAATCAAGTCTGGAACATGAAACAAACTCAAAAAACAAACACAAATAACAATCCGAGAGTAGCTGTAGTCAAAATATATAAATAATATGTATAATAAATCCCACAAGTAATTTTGATAGATAAATAAAAACATTAAAAAAAAAAATTCTGAACAAAATATGAAAATAAAAACTGAAAAAAATCCTTTTATGACACAAATTAATACAGCACTGAGACAAGCTCAGAGACGAAGACCAAAATGTATTTTTTTCTGCATAGGACAGGATGCGACAACGATGGAGTAACAGCTACAAGGCTATGCAACACAACAATGATGACACAGAAGAACACAGCTGGTTTCAATCAAAGTGAAAAAACCTAGGACAACACAACTAAGATGCCAAGATGTTCAATCTACTCACCTTGCACTATTTTGAAAAAAGGCCGCAAAAGATGATCTCTGTCTGCACGATTAATACTTCTAATGAATACTATTAGCGTACACATTCTATTCACATTTGCTTTGTGCACGCTGAAGTGAATTTACTTAAAAAAATTTTGCTGTCAAATTTTAAATAATAAAAGAAACAAGTGTGATAAATTTTAAGTTTTTTCTCATTAATTAATTAAAACAATTAAATAATGAGTGTTGGCATTTTTCTAAACATATATATTTGCATTTTTACAGTTTACAAAGAACTGTAGAAAGACATGACACTAAATTACTTCAATATATATCATACAATATAATTTCCCAAGACTATTGGCAAACACATATTTTCCAAAAACTGTATTCAACATTTGTAAAAAAAAAAATTGAGAAGAAAAAAATATTTCAGGCTCTAGGCAAGACGTTGCTCAACTCCAATCCTAAGTTATTTTTCCACTTGCACATACACAACAGCCCACACAACATCCCTACCATTCATAAGCCGAGGGTACACCTCTCAGATGTAGGTAGTGCTCACTGGTGGTCCACACACCCACAACCAGTCCCAAACTGAGGGTATTCCCCTCATCTTACACCTCTCAGATGTAGGTAGTGCTCACTGGTGGTCCACACACCCACAACCAGTCCCAAACTGAGGGTATTCCCCTCATCTTACACCTCTCAGATGTAGGTAGTGCTCACTGGTGGTCCACACACCCACAACCAGTCCCAAACTGAGGGTATTCCCCTCATCTTACACCTCTCAGATGTAGGTAGTGCTCACTGGTGGTCCACACACCCACAACCAGTCCCAAACTGAGGGTATTCCCCTCATCTTACACCTCTCAGATGTAGGTAGTGCTCACTGGTGGTCCACACACCCACAACCAGTCCCAAACTGAGGGTATTCCCCTCACCTTACACCTCTCAGATGTAGGTAGTGCTCACTGGTGGTCCACACACCCACAACCAGTCCCAAACTGAGGGTATTCCCCTCATCTTACACCTCTCAGATGTAGGTAGTGCTCACTGGTGGTCCACACACCCACAACCAGTCCCAAACTGAGGGTATTCCCCTCACCTTACACCTCTCAGATGTAGGTAGTGCTCACTGGTGGTCCACACACCCACAACCAGTCCCAAGTCAAGGGTACTCCCCTCACCCATAAATGTTGGTATTTAAAACATTATTCTTGAAAAATCCCCCCAAAAATTCTTAATGCGCAACTTGTGCTATGATCCTCCCCTGTGGGCACCCCTGAAATTTCAAGATGGCACCTTGTCAAGTCAAAGTAATGATCCAGAAAGCAAATGTAAAGTTCTCATTAATAACAGGTGCAGTAAATGCAATAATTCTGTTAGAAATAAGATAAGCAATAAATCTGTTAGAAACAGAATTCTCTGTGAAAATTGTGACTTCATATCATTTTCAGAATTGAAGTTATGGTAGCGAAGACAAAATCCTGTGTGAATGTACATGTGCATTGTGTAGCAATGGCGACGTAAACAAATGCACAAGTTATAATAGTTCAATAGCATGTTCTTCTGAACAAAAAGAAAATGAAGTTGTAATTAATCTCATGAAATAAATATCATCACTATGTGAAATAATCGATATAGTGCAAGATGAACTTAAAGAAGCACTAGAAGAGCACAAACAACTAATAAACTCCATAAATTCTTGCAAGATGCTTTGTTTCCAGGTACAAGATATAGATACTCAAGAAAGAAACAACAGGCAATCAGCTCAATTAGAACTAAAGTGGAATTTGCCAAAATACCCAAAGAAACAGCAAGAGTATCAGATCCCAGTGATAAAAACCAAAAACTTATTTGCTCTTTCACATTATCAACGACCTGCAGAGGAAAGGCCAAAGGCCAACCCCTCATCAGGTAACTAACCATAGGCCCACCAGTAAATCTACAACAAAGAAGCCATCATCATTTCCAGACACATTGCCAAGGTATGAAGTTCGCAGTGCAAAAAATAAAAATGTGTATGTGTATGAAGCAAAGGTTAAAAGCGTAAAAAAGAAATTGAAAATTATAGGAGACAACTATGTAAAGAATATATCAAGCATGCTCAGAGACACTTGGTAATGAATTTTCAATCACAGGTACAGTTAAACCAAATGGACCCCCTCAGGAAATAACCGCTGTAGATAACTAACAGCATCAGCAGCAGTATGATCATTATCAACACCACCCCAGGCAGAATATAGTATCAATGCCTCGAGAGGATATTACCAAGTTGTGTGACTTCATTGTGATACATCAAAACATATGGGCACTGGTGGTAAAGTATTAGAAATAGAAACAGAGTAAAGTTCATGGCTGAATTAGACAACTTAGATGTCAATTTTTGTGTTTAATAGAACAACACCTGAAAAATTTAGAAATAGAAAGAATTTCATAATATGGATATGGTATCTTTGCCTCTTTATGTAGGTCTGTATTTAAAATGGGGTGGTGTATGTATTATTGAAAAGAAAAGTATTATTTATTCAGAGTTAGATGTATTGTATTTGTGTATAGCAAAGACTTTGAATGTTATGCTTGCTCTATTAACCTAGGGTATGAGTGTATAATATACAGATCCCCTTCAGGTGACTTTAATAAGAGTATCACTAATGTGGAGAAGGTACTAATAAAGTGGTTCTCAAAAACCCACAAAATTATACTTTGTAATGACTTTAATATAGACATCTCTACTGAGAGTAGTTTAAAAGAAAAGTTCAACTTAATGCTCAAATAATTCCATTTTAGTACAAACAGTCAACTTCCATACTCAGATATTGAACAATTCATCAACAACCATAGATAACGTTTTTGTAGATAAAAACAGCTTTACCATTAATAAATGGTCTAACTGACCATGACGGTCAAATACTAACCGTGTGAAAAATGTAATGGGTTTATGAAAAAGACAAGACTTATCAATAGGGTGAACATAAACACATTTTGACAATCATTAGTGGGGGGTAGACTGGGGCCCAATGTATAATACTGAAAATGTTTAGGATAAATTTAACATTTTTCACTCAGAATTCATCCATCATTTTTGAAAATAATTTTGCTGTAAAGACGATTATGACTAGTAATGACTATAATAAGAATTGGTTAACCAAAAGAATCAAAAACTTGCGCCGAGTGTGGCGCCACTTGTATCTATAGTGGTTCGTTCTAGTGTTTTTAAACTACAGCGCACTCATTTTTGTGGCTCAGCTTCCTATTAATTACTTGCTCCTTGGATCCCCACCCTGATGTCATCCTACTCCCTCCTCTCCACGTTTGCACAGCTCAGTGATGTCTGCTTAAACTTCGGTATATTAAGACCTTACCCCGTACGGCCAGGGGCGCACTCACTCACGTATCTCCACAAACTTCAGGTCTTCCATCCTATGTCTTCGTCTGTGTCATCATGATAGTCATTTAGCAGTCAAAATATAAGGTTTATATAGTTTGGCCGACATTTGTTAAGGTGGGTCGTGGCGTGTAATAGCTGTTGTGATTTTTGCTGGTAAATTAAATTTTTGTGGCTATTAACGATAGGAGTAGTTGTTTGCAGTGGTGTTATTATGTAAATTATGTTTGGTAGCCATTCAAAATTCTGGTTTAGATTTAACACCATGTACCATTGTAGACTGTATTGTTCCTATCATTCTATGTGTGCTGATTTTGCTTATGGTTTTGCTTGAACCGTATGGAAAGCGGGCGTGAATTACAGTTTTTTTTTATTGTAGTAAAGTGCGCGCGATATTGTTTTGGTTCGCACCGCCAAGATAAATATCTGAACTTTGCTCAGACCATGCAATGCCCCTTCAATATTATGGTCAAATTTTTATTACAATTTTAAAAATGTTTTTGCTGTTAGATACTGCTTTTAAAGTGTATTTTATTGGTGTTGGCTTTGGTAGGGCAGAAGGAAACAAATAGGGCTGCACTGCACCAAGTATAGTTTTTTTAATTAAATATTTGTTGTATATATTTTCTTTCGGTTTAGTTTATCAACGTCGACTTTGATAGGGCAATTTGTTCTTTTAATTTAGCCGCCCAACATTTAATTGGTTTTCATGTTCATTTTTTATTGTATTACAATTTTTATTATGGCAGAAGGCATTACCTTTCGTACATGATTTTTACAATGTCAATTATACTGTCTAAAATAATAATTTTATGGTAATTTTATTTGATATAGACCACAAACTCATGTAGAACACAACATCAACTTCATTTTAAATGCAGAAACAGTACAAACCCACAACTTAAAAATGTGTTATAATAATTAATGCAAAATTTTAAAAAAGCTAATATTCATAGCTAAACTTTTGTACATAGAGACTAAATTGCAAACAGCCTTAAATAAGATTAGATTGGCATGAAAAACAACAAACAATGAACTAGGCAAACAAAGAGTAGGTGGAAAAGTAACTTCATTAAAAGTAAACAATGTAATACTTAATCATAAAGACATAGCAAATTAATTTAATAAGTATTTTAATTCTCTGTAACTGACAAATTCATTAAGGAATCAGATGTACAAGATCCTCTATATTTTGTCTAAACAAACTACCCAGTTAGCTTTCCAGTTATCATTATAGAACAGGTATCACTACTGGAAATTCAGTCTGCTATACGAACACTTAAATCAAAACGTTCTGATGGATATAATAAAATAAGTGATTGATTAATTAAGAAGTGTGGATATTTAATTAGTGTCCATTTAAGCCATACATGTAATGCAATACTGGAAAATGCTGTTTTTTTCAAATAGACTCAAGATAGCAATTGTAAATCCAATCTATAAGATGGGAGATACATATAATATTGCCAACTATAGACCTACTGTATATCTTAATTGTCATCTTTGCTAAACATGTCGAAATTATATTGTATACAAGGTTATTTAAACATTTACAGTTATATAACATTTTAACCAACTCACAATTCGGGTTCCAGAAAGACTGTTTGAAGTCTTAAGCTATTTGTAAGTTAACTTCATCTATATTTGTTGCCTTAAATAATAAGGAAAGCATTTTACGGATTTTCTGTGATTTATCAAAACTTTTTTACTGTGTGAACCATAAGATGCTTCTACACAAACTTAAATATTATGGTGTAACAGGTAGAAAAAATATTATATTCTCAACTTACTAAACTGAAAGATCACAAAAGGAGTTATTCCAGCCTGAAGAGGATTAAATGTTATTGAATCTTATACAAAAATGGTAAAGCATAGGGTATAACTACGTTCAATCCTAGGCCTCTTGTTATTCCTTGTCTTTATTAATGATTTGTTTTTTAATTTAGGACCTAAAGTTACCACTGTCCTATTTGCAGACGATAATAGCCTCTTGATTAAAATGAAGTCTCATAGTGAATTAACTGATAAGGCCAACTCTGTTTTCATAAAGATAAATACATAGCTAGTTCCTGGCAAACAAATTAATATTAAACTATGAAAATACAAGTTGTGTCGAGTTCTCCTCAAAGAGCAAAATCCGTACTGAAGTACAAGTAAAACTCAGCTGTAACGATATAACAAATGCTGCATTTACGAAGTTTCTTGATCTCACTATTGATAGTAATCAAAATTGAAAAAAGCATATTGATAACCTAAGTTTAAAACTGAGTGCAGTATGTTTCATACTGAGAACTTTTTCACATATAACTTCATTTGAAACTCTAAAACAGATTTACTATGCATATTTTCATTCCTTAATGTCATATGGTATGATATTTTGAGGGAACTCAAGCTACTGTAAAAAGATTTTTCTACTACAAAAGAGGTAAACTAAGAATTTTATATAATTAACAGTGGCATGACTAATTGATCTTTGTTTATTCACAGTTTCTTCACACTTTTTGAATCAAACCTTTGAGAAATCACACCATGTATAATGTGATTGGTTGCTTCTTAAATATGTCATATATCACAGGCGTCTTATACTTCTATTAACATACACATAAGTATCTTATTTTTGGTTAAATTGAACTTTTACTTACATTTTATTAATAAATGAAAAGCAGGAATAAAATAAGTGTGTAGGTAATACCTAGTAATACAGTAGAACTCCGCTTATCCGTGACTCAATCATCCAATTTGCGGATTAACAGCAATTTTCTAACCTTGTCAGTTTTTTACGACAGCAGTTAAAAATGTCTTTCTTTGTCTGCAAACATGTTGGGGCCGGCGTAAATTGGTCAAAAGTAGGTCACCAGACTTCTCTGTTCTCCTTCCCTTAGAAACGAGAGGAAAAAGATGTTTCTCAACCCTTTCTTCCCCTTCTTTTTGCTACTGTCTCTTCACTTCTCATCTTGCTCATGGTTGGCTATTCTACAGTTTCCAGGCAGAAAATTATTGATCGCACACGGCCAGCTGGAAGAGCGGAAGTAGCAAAATGATAAGGAGGGAGAACAAGCAAAAGTGATGTAGAGACGGCCATGGAAAAAAGAGCACAGCATTAGAAAACTAGTTGTTGAAACAGAGTGGTTGTTGATCATAACCGACCTTCGACAAAGTTTAAGTTTCAAACTACAGGCAATCAAGACTGCCGTTCTGTGAGATACAAGTGTCTCCAACTACAGAGTTTGTATCAAATTTTAAGCCATATTATTCAAATAGTGCTACAGCTTTAACGTACAATTTTTATAGTTTCAGACCGATTCAAGATCCGAGTTTAATGCTAATTTTGATGGTTATCTGTGTTCATATCTGCATTTCTGAGGAATTTTTTACTGGAACACACCTGCCTTTTAAAATATTGTTTTGTGAGTACAAAATGATGTCTTATTTTTTATAAGAAACAGTACACAAACTTTCTTGTCGGGAGGTGAATTTTAGGCCAATTCACGGCTCAGTTTTTACAATAATTTTGACCTTTATTTTGGTGATTTATTTCAACAGGAACACACATACTTTTTAAAATATTGTTACACGAGTAAAAAGTCTTATTTTTATAGTAAACTATAAATAAACTGTTTTGTTAGGCACTGCATCTTTTAGGCTGATTAGCGGCCCTGTTATCACGCTAATTTTATTGTTAATCAGCATTTATATATGCATTTCTTAAGAATTAATTTACTTAGACATGCTTTCCTTCTTAAATATTTACATTACATTAATAAAGAGAGTTACTTTTCTTTTGTAAATAGTAAAACACTGTCTATCGTCAGCTGTATGCCAGCTAACGACCATGGGACATAAGCATGACTCACCTACCCCCGATTTTTGATTATCCCACTCGCTCGTCCCCTGCAATATCACAGATAATCGAGGTTCTACTGTAAATAGTTTTAATTCAAAAGAATGCAGCGTGCTGTCCCTTATTTAAATTTGTTTGCAGAAAGTGGAGGAATATCATGGAAATATAACTATAGCAGGGCTTCAGAAAAGTTGGAAGTAACCATGAATGGACTATAGATAGCTGTTTAATGATCTCAAAATACTAATATTTACATACTTGTATATTCTTGGAAATTTGTCTTTTAGGACTGAACATTTTGAAATTTTCAGAATGAACTGTGATTTACAAAAATACAACACAAGAAACAAAAATAATATACATGTTCCTACATCCACATTTACATTTTTTCATACAGGTACTGATTTCTCTATGATAAAAATTTCAATGCAATACAACCACATTTACAGAATAACTTACATTTTATACTGATAAACATTTGTTTATTAGTAGGATAAAACAGTTTCTTAAAATGCATACTTTTTACAGTATGGAAGAATATTCATGAGTTTTGCCAGTCTTACAAATAGAACGAAATTTTGACTGTTGTAAAATACTTATATATTAAAATGTAGGATAGGTGTCGCAGTATAGTTATTTTGTAAAACCTTAGTGTACTATTATTAGCTTATATTTAATTTTGTGTTATTGCTTTATTTTTACAGAATTATTTTATTTTTAAAATGAACTCTTTTCTTGGAATTGTTAATTTTTGCACATATTGTAATATTTGTCTTCTTTTACTTTGATGAGCTCTATATCCCCTTTGTTGTCAAGACATTCTTGTGGGATCTGTTGAGTGATAATAAATAAATATAAAAAAACTGGTAAAACACAATATTGTGTTTTACATTTGTGTTGAAGTTAATGTTAGTTTTTTCCATAGAGAACATATTGTTACATGTTGGCACTCTGCATCGCTTTCCTTATCCCATCCCTCTCGAGCATGTCAGGCAGTGTGTCAGGGCATTACTGGTAACCCGAGGAGAGTGCGGAGATTTACAAAGGTGTGCCGTCACGCATGACCAATAAGGCTATCGGGACAAGGGCGCTCCCATCCTTGAGCAGATTGAATTTCTGGTGTCATCATTGTAAAAACCTTCTGGTCATTGCCTTAGTCTTTCTTAGCAAGAATTGGGGTGCTGGGAACCTTTAGCATTAGGTCAGGCAGCCTACTCAACCTGCAATGGGTCTCTGAGTTGAAAGTCTAGAATTTGGGGCATTGTACAGTCTTAAGAACCTGGTGTGCTAAGACAGCAAAGAGACCAGCCAGCGAAGTGATGAGAAGCTACAAAAGTGACCAGCGGGAGTGAAGTCTGCGGACTGTGAGCATCAACACAGCGGAGAGGAAGACTGATGGTTGGAACTATTAAACTGGATATGTGAGTAACAGACATTTGGAATTATGGCAATAGACAGATTGTATATGTGTAAATAATGAGTGCGAATTAAGTGACTGTAACTGATATAGAGACAGTGATAAGAAATTTAATTAGAATTGAAACTGACATTAAATATTGTGATCACTGAAAATGATAAGAGTTAATAGTGGAGATAGGTAGTTCAATGTTGTAAATAATAGCTATATGTATTTCATAGCATTCTAAATAAATTACAAATAAAATTCAGTCATTTTTTCCATTGCTCACAAACTCGGATACACCGCTGGCATTTTGTAAGATTATTGCTGTGTATTGGCCGAAATATACACACAAGAAACATAACACAAATGTGGTTGATCAGGACAAATCTGTATTATTGTTTTTAAATATCAGGCATAATGGAAGTTGTAGGGCAGACATTTGCACAGTGACACTTTAGTTAGCATTTACTCAACATGCTACAAAAAATGTTAAACATTCACATTAAAAAAAATAAAAAAAGTTTACAGTACCTGTAGAGAATATGCTGTGCATAATGCCAGGCAGAATAAAGTATATATGTTTCCACTAGTATAAACCATTACTACCTGAAACAAGAGCATATATTTTAGCAAAGACTATAGTACTTTTCATTACCCAAACTTTGCTATAAGCACTACCAAAAATTTAATTAATTTGCAAATTGAAATACTAGCAACACAGCATATTTAAAATCTGTTTGAAGAAAAAGAAATTTCTGTGAAGAAAATATCAGCGTACACAAAATAATTGACATAGAGCACAGAATCCACATTCACAGAATTACAATGACCTATTGTAAAGTGTCATTTAATTAAACTTATACGAAAGCAACTATGCCTACTGCATATTCATACAACATATAAAAACAAACAGCAGGCTCTTCATTCTCAAGAGATATAGTAGAAAATTAAATTGTTTATAAATGGATTAACAAGGAAAAAAATAAAAAGATAACTTGTTCAATCATGGAAAGCTCCAGAATTATTTTACTGAATCATGTGCTATGCATAAACAGTATCTGAAAACTCTGACTATGAAAATATTTTTAGTCTCTGCATAATGGTCGCTAGGCGGCAACAAAACTTGCATATGATATTAAATTTTTATATTTGACACGTTTCATATAAATATATCGGCTATAAAATGGGGCCACAAAAAACAGGCTGGTCAGCATTTATGTAATTACATACATGCAGTTTCAGGAAAAAACTTTATTCAAAGGTTGGAAATAGTTTGAGGAAAGATGGTGAAACTTGCTGCAAAGGGGCATTTAAAAGTTTTTCAAACTACTCCAGTCAGCCAGGTTTGTTGTTTAGCAATACTGTGCAACAAGAATAATTTTTTTTGTTAAAACCTGTTAATGTAATACTTCCAACTTTCTGTACACAAACACATA
Source organism: Clitarchus hookeri (assembly GCA_002778355.1). Taxonomy (NCBI): domain Eukaryota; kingdom Metazoa; phylum Arthropoda; class Insecta; order Phasmatodea; family Phasmatidae; genus Clitarchus; species Clitarchus hookeri. The sequence continues at coordinate 155,757 of NQII01001790.1, forward strand.
TTGAAAAATTTGTTGTTTTCCATTAGTCAAATTAAGTACAAATACAAATTGATTTGCCATTTACAAGATAATATTGCCACTTTTACGAGTTTAATTATGGTGAGTACTGGGCTTTAAGGCATGCATCTTAGTTAAGAGTTTTTACCATTTAATTCGCAAGCAACATTCAATGACAAAGTTTTTTACCTTGCACTCATTGAAATTGAAAAGCAAGTGCAGACATTGTCAGGAAAAAGTATAAAAAGCATGGGCCTACCAATATCAGATATCATAGTAGATTCAACTATTAACAATGACTACATCAGGGAAACTTCATATAATAGATTAGAATTGCACACCACCGCAACGCTTATTAGTATTTCTCTGTTATAAATAGATATATTATGCACAATTCTTTACTACATGATATTGTTCCATCTATAACGGTTTAGACAGCATATTGCAAGAGAGTGCGCTGGCGGCAAACTTTTTTTCCAACTTGATTCACTATTATTGTCCCTACTTATTCCTTATGTTACTTTATGTAACAAAATATATACTAAAACCTGGCCAGAGAACATAGCTATGAATTAAAAAAAAAAAAACTGTAAATCGGTTAAGTGGTTTTCTAGTGATAAGCGCACTAACAGACAGACAGACAGAGAGACATTGAGTTTTATAATATGTATAAAAGATTAACACTACGTAAAATTCAACTTTATTTTTAAAAAAAACCTAAACAATAATTCTGTAGTCCACGCGAGCGGAGCCACAGGCACAGCTAGTTAAAAATATATTTATAAAAAATTTTATACCAAATTTAGTTATGTAATAGAAAATATATTTTTTGCAACCAGATAAAGTGATAAATCATGTTCACTTTGAATATGAAAGTCTATTCCATTTGGTTGTAGGTGATACATAATATTTTTCAGGCAAACAATATAGAAGTATTAACACGAAAAACAGTTGTACATAAGCTCTGGACACAATTTTATTAATTGACAGTTAATCACGCACACACAACTGAGGTTCAGATACATTTTGAACATATTTCTTTGATGATTTTATCTGTTCTACCAAATAATTGTAAAATTTGGAATAGATGAGGCACTTCTCAACTTAGACATTTAAATAATACTTGATAAAAGACAATTGAATCACATAATATTCTCCAAAAAGTTTGCACTTTTGCAGGAAGTTCGTTGGCACAGTTACAAAATGTTTAATGACAAACCCATAAAAAAGTAAAATTTTGCTGTCTTTCACTTTTATTGGAAAAAGAGGACATTTCAATCTTTTGTAAAACCTGGCCTGACAGTTTACAAAGCCTCAAAAAGAGGACATGTCCAGGTAAAAGAGGACGTCTGATAACACTAATTTTTGGGATCTAATAAGATCAATAGAAAAATTAACAAACCAAAGGTCACACTCAAAAATGTTGAATTGACCACTGGGAAATAATATAGCCTACTAATCAGAAGGAATAGTGTCAGGATATTGTTTGCTTTAGGTATAGAAATGGGTTGGGAGTAACCGCATGTAGACGTAAATGCAGCATTCCTAATAGTCCTTTGACAAAGCCTGCACACATGAAAATTCCAGAGTTGTGCAGAGATAATGTATCAGGTGATAAATATGTTTGAGTTGCAGCAGACAGGCTGGCTAAGACTGGAATGATTAGGGGAAGTAGCAACTTCTGCCAGACATTCTACAACCATATCATCATGACAACTGAAGACTATTGAATGTGAAAGAAAAATCACAATTTGTACTTTTAGTGGATTACAGTTGCCTCCAAGGTGATACATGCAGTGGCAAAGTGCCGAACACTTGGTCAGTCTTGGAAGCCCTCATTGGACATTGCAGAGTGTTGTGCTCGCCCATAACAAAGGCAAAGTATATGAAATTCATTAGTTTGTGGTGGGTGCTGCCCAAACTCTGTGCGCTGCAAAGTACAGAATGTGCCACATTTGACACTTTGATATTATAGCCCACCTACAGTCTGTTAAACACAAGTAAAGTGTCCAATGTGGCAGATTTTACCAGTTGCATGTACACAACTGGTCTGTCGCAGAGAGACACTAGAAAATACTCTTAAGAGTACAGCACTGAGACAGGCGTGTTACCGGAAACCACAACAAATAGGCATTGTTCCAACAGGCAGATCTCTATGCAATGAGAGCTACAAAGCTCTCAACTCACATTAGTTTTAGTAAGCCTTGTCTATGCATTTACAGTTCCAGACAGACAATTCTTTTCAGTGTGATGGTGGTCTTCACCGTGGTGTTAACAAGTATAACTGTGGTCCATCACATGTAATGTACATGTGAGTGGTAGAATAGGAAGTCGGTGAGCTGAATTTATGAGAAAGTTGAGAGAATAAACTTTCTGATCACGTGAGTGTGATGAGATTGCAGATGATCCAGTGGTTCCAACTATTATATATCCATAAATTTTTTTTTTATTCAAACAGGTGTTCCGTTGATCTCATGTTGAGCGTAATGGCTCAGGATATGGAACTTATCAGTACAATACATTACAAATATAACACAATATATACAACATTTATGAATAAGTTGTAAAGTGACACACAACAATATAAAAACACAGCAAATCAATTCACTACTTATTAAGAATCACATACGCCTACTATCTGTTAACACAATGTCCATCTTCAGATAAAAATATTTATTATATAATCATCACAGTAAAATTGGCACGTCAACTTCAAAACTCTGCATCGGAAAATGAGAGCAATTCACTTAAGTCGACACACTAGTTCGTAGTACTGTGACACAGTATTTGTGTTATAGCATTTTGAAGCCAAAATGGTATCAATAAATTATCATTTTTATTACTATTCATAGTGTTCAGAATGTGGCATATATCAACGCTATTAGGAAACTGAAATATTGCTTATTTTTGTTGTTCAGGTTATGGTGAAAGCACACTGCAGTTAGAACAGATCAATAATAATCATGAGCACTCAAGCAGGGATAAATTGCAATGGGGATTTTCCACAAGAGGAACCTGCTGATTTCAACGAAGGTTTGTTAAATACGTCTTTGATTAATCGTTGTCTTTGTGTTGCGTAATGTGGATGGTAATCAGAGCTGGGTAATTATATGTAATAGGGACTTTTCCGTAAACTAAATAGTCACGGAAAATGTTATAATTCGACATTACTAATTACAGAGAACACAAATTCACTAGGGGCATCACAATATTCTCAGTACATACTACCAAATGCGATAGTGGGGACGGCTATGAAGAGCAGGGAAATTGTGGGGTAAAAAGTGCAAAATTTATGCAAATGCATATTATTTGGGTTCGTCAACCACATTAAATACAAGAAGACCTAACCTAACTCAGTCTAACTTCACGATATGTGATTACAAGGGGAGAGAGTGCTGACACGAGATAGTGTGTTAGAAAAGGTATAATAAGTAAGCTCGTGTTGGTTCATCTAAACCCCGCGATTCACCTATTGTGAAGTTAGGTTTCATTTGGTTAGGTATTCTGCATTTTACATGGCTAGTGGCAGCAGTACAAAAGCCCTTCAGTTCCCGCAGTCACAAGCAAAACTACACAGTACAATTACGAAATACACTTACTAACGATGCAAAAACTGATAAAGTAAGTTACTCACACCATGTAAGCAGCTAATATAATTTCTTTCTGATCTATTGCTAAGAAGTTATGAATCACTGTAACGTATATTCAGTTTCTGTAATCCCCACAAACACAGGTATTACAGCACAATACACAAGGAAAGAATTTCAAATAAACATTCGTATTTCCTCACAATACGTTGATTTAACAAGTCACGTTTAACTACCACAAAGAAAAATGTGTAATATCACTCATAAATAACAACATTTCACACCAACAACAATAAATGGTAAAATTCACACAGTACAATGCACGTCATGTTTCACGCATTACCACCATACAGCCGTGACATGAATAAGGTACAAATTGAACCGGAAAGCCCAATTTGTTGCACATTTGTTTCCTGTCTCTGCGCATGATTGTCGAACAAATGTATATCATGGTGATACACATCAACTACAAGACGTAAACAACAGTTGGGACCCTTTTAGGTATGATATACTGTAAATATATGTTTTCCACTACCTGTATATTACGTAGTTCAATCATGTGTAGAATTTCAAGACGATAAGCTTTGTAAAATTCTGAATTAAATGGTATTACAAGATTGCTTGATTACCAAGGTTTATAGCTGTATAACCTTAGTGCATCGGCATAAACATACCCTGTGACTAACGTTTTGTAAAATAAGCTTTCGTTTCCAGAGGCGCTCTCACATTAAACATGATTCAGCAACCCAAAATAAATATATTTGACATAAATTTCACGTGTTTTATTGTATAAACACCCCAATGTTCATAGCCTTCCTCACCATCACATTTCATTATATATTCCGCAAAATATGTGAAGCCCCAAGAAAATTCCTATTAAGTGTGATTTGTAATGACGATATACACAATGTACCGGTATAATTTTCCTTGTTTTCGGAAAAGTCCCTATTCTATATAATTACCCAGGTAGACTTTCTTATTTGCTCTTTATTTTACCTAGGGTGTTGATAGCGGAACATAGGAGAGTATCAATTTAAATGGTTATTGATAGGTAATTTTAATTATATTAATTGGCTAATTAAGAACTAACACTTAGGGTAGCACTCAATTGCAGCTTTCACCCTTGCATTGTTTTTTTTAAGCATCAATATGATGGAGAATGAAGCAAGAAAACACTTTGTACAAGTGACATTAACATATTGGTAACACAAGCAAGGTGGACATAATATTTCTCAAGGATTTAAAGGCATCAGTATTGCACGTTTCTTATTATCAGTTACAAATGTATCTAACAAACATTATTACTCTCTGAAAATGGAAGAGAAGTAGTCAACACTACGAAGAGATATTAGTGAAAACAATAATTATTTGCAACATTACAATCAGATTGAATTTATTTGTTGCTGATAAGTGCAGATACGGATAGTGACCTCGTTCTGACACTAATAGGGAATGCAAGAGCCAGAACATGCACATCAGGGAATAAACAAAGTTTAAGAACAATACATTATGTTCCACATTTACATTTTGTTTCAATTTTTGATGGAAACGAAGAGCGGGGTCAAGATGCAGACACATTCAGGAAGATTTCATCACAGTCTGGTTCTGGGGAATTTCTATCAGATGTAAATAATGTAGTACTTCCAAGATCTTGTACTGAAACCCCTAAATCCGATGTCACGGGACCAAAAAAACAATGTGTATCTAATCCTGATACTTGGAAAATAAATATAAATAAAGTCAAGCAATTGAAGGGACAACAGAATGAAACTATTTAGGGTAAAATCATTGAGGCAAAGCCAAAGATACCACCATACTGTCGAGATAATCCAAAACACAAACGTTGTGAGAATNTACCACTTTCTGGAGTTTTTTTGTTTATTTACGGCAAAGCCCCTAATCTAGAATTTTACCCAAACTTTTTTTGGCGAGCCATATAGCTCAAGAAGAACCAAAACAAAAGTAGTCTCAGGGAAATCAAGAGAAAGGTTCATGAAACAATAGAAATTAGCACATGGTGGGGAGAAAATAACTGTTTGTAAAGAATTTTTTCTTATAACCCTGGCCGTTAGTGAGGGGCTTATAAAAGGTGCTTTTAAAAAACTGACTCCAAGTGGTACCTTACTGCCAGAATAGAGAGAAAAAAGACAATCGCCGTCCGAACATATGTTCAGGTCTGCGACACAGCACACTCTCTTATTTCCTACTGTTGAATAGCACTACTGTATGAAATATAAATCTTATCATTATCTGAACTTGATAATAGGTTAAATATTGATAGAAACACGTCAAGCTTCCGCAACAGACTGATTTATTTGTTCCTTTTTAGCACATACATAGTTACAGTTCAATATAGATGGCGCCACTAGACGTATTTATTTTGATACCAACTACGGAATACCAACACCCCCACTTATCGAAATAAGCAAGTTATTTGGATAACATAGGCACAATACCTATCTTGTTCATAAATTTATAATGTTTTAATAAACATACCCCCTTTGTCAGCAGGTCAGCAGGCATTTCCCCAGTGGGAATATATTTAATTTTAACAAATTTATTTCTAACAACATCTCTTATATAGTGAAATCTTACATCTATATGTTTGGATCTATTATGACACTGGTGATTTGTGGCCAGTTTCAATGCACTTTGATTGTCACAATGCAAAGGAATTACACAATGACTATCAGTAAGTTCATACAATAACTTTCTTAAATATACAGCTTCTCTTGATGCTTCTGAGAGAGCAGTGTACTCTGCCTCAGTACTGGACAGTGATACTGTTTGTTGCTTCCTACTCTGCCACGAAACAGCTGATCCTGACATAATAAAGCAAAAGCCTGTATAGGATTTTCTATCTAAAGCATCACTCGCCCAATCGGCATCAACAAAACCTTCTAAGTCTAGATCAGTATTACTATATTTTAAACAATAATGTTTAGTACTTTGTAAGTATCTTAGTATCCTTTTAGCATAGTTCCAATGCACTTCGCTATGACAACTATTAAATTGGCTAAGGTAGCTAACTGAATATGCTATGTCTGGCCTAGTCAACACCGCCAAGTACATTAAACTTCCAATTAGTTCTTGATAAGGAATGTTAGGTTCACATTTTTCTGGCTTACCTATATTTAGTTTAGACTCAATTGGAGTATCAATAGGTTTACAATCAGACATATTAAATTTAGACAAAAGTTGTTCAATATAATGTTGTTGATCAACAGTAATAATACACCTTTTCCTGTCCATATTTATTCTCATGCCTAAATATTGCCTAACGGGTCCTAAATCCTTTAATTTAAATTCTGTACTTAATACATGCTTTAATTTCTGTGTCTCTAAATCATTATTTGAAAAAATCAAGAAATCATCAACATAAAGCCCAATAATGATTTTTACATCATCATACATTTTTGAAAATAAACATGGTTCACAAACACTGTTTTTAAAACCTAAATTACATAATAAATCTTTAACTCTTTGGTACCACATTAAAGATGATTGTTTCAATCCATAGATGGCCCGCTTTAATTTTAAAACTTTACCATGACTTTTGTTTACAAAACCTTCAGGCACTGACATATAAATGTCTTCTTTTAAATGACCGTTCAAGAATGCGGTAGTTACATCAAGATGAGTAATGTCCATACCTATCTTTACGCTTAAAGCAAAAAGCAACCGTAATGTGGAATGCCTCACAACTGGTGAAAAAGTGTCAGTATAATCTACACCTGGCTTCTGTGTGAATCCCTTTGCTACAAGCCTAGCACGGTAGCGCACGTTATTGTCAAAGTCAAGTTTTTTATTTAGCACCCATCGACACTTCACAATTGACACATCACCTGGATTGTCCACCAGCTCCCAAGCATCATTTGCGTCAAATGACTGTAGCTCCTCCTCCATGGCCTGCTTCCACTGATCTTTCTCTGGCCCTTCAATAGCCTCTGCAAACATAATCTCACCTGCAGCTGGAACAGTACTGGAAAGGCACATGTTACTGAAGCCATACCGCTGCGGTTGTTTCCTTTCGCGCTTGCTTCCAACTGTAACACCTGGATCTGGAACAGCCACCACTGGTTCTAGACGCTCCTCGGATGAACTCTCTCGTGCGGTTAATGTTTCATTACCGTCAGCATAATCTGATGAATAGTTCTGTGATTCTAAATCATTGTGTTCACATTCCCCCACTGAATCACAGCTCTGATCATGCTGCTCTGGTATGATACCAGTTTATCTTCCATCACAACTATGTCTCTGCTAGTGCTGACTGTATTTCTGCTTGGATCATACACTCTATAGCCCTTGACATTGTCCGCATATCCAACAAGTATATGCTGTTTGGATTTCTTATCCCACTTTGCTCGTTGAAACTCCACTCGTCATAGTATTCCCTGCCTTTTAGTTTAGGCACACTCGCAATATAGCCCGAGGTCATGTTTCAGCGAATTGACGTTACACTATTTCAACATTTAAACTGATAAAATCACGTAAAAAAAAGGATTGCCCATAACCTGATAGAAACACGTCAAGCTTCCGCAACAGACTGATTTATTTGTTCCTTTTTAGCACATACATAGTTACAGTTCAATATAGATGGCGCCACTAGACGTATTTATTTTGATACCAACTACGGAATACCAACAAATATCAACAATAAACCAGTTGAAAAAGAGTTGACAATATTAAATACTTGATTGATAAGCACTTACTGTGGGATGATCATATTTAATACACAAGAATTAAGGTCTTGGCTGTAACTGCAGTGTTACATAGGCTACAGTGTAAAGGATTAAAACATTGTCATCTGAAAAAACATTTACTATGCTTTAATCTTTCCAACTTATTGTATTTGAATGTAGTCTGAGGCAACTGCCCAAAATATCAATTCCATGCCCTTGAGACCCTTCAAAATAGAGCACTAAAAGTTATATTTAATTTACTTTTCCGAACACATAAAGCAGATCTCTTTAAATATACAAAAATTATGCCGCTTAATGTGAGTGAAAATTTTACATTAGGGCTGTATATGTGCAAAATAAGAAATGAGTTACTTTTATCAAATACTGTATTAGAAATAACTAAGGAAATTCACTCTTATAATTAAAATGTAGGTAAGTATAAGTATGTTTCAATTCAGTTTTTTTTTTTAATTTATTTATAGCTAGATCTTTGACCGGTTACAACCAGATTGACTACATCAAAAAAGAGAAATTTAAATCATTAACATATAAGATAATTCACATAAACTGCACATTCAAAACAATAGATAAATCGCACATACCACACATCTAAACAATAACGAGACAAGATGGCGACAAGTGTGGACGAACATCTGTGTGGCTTTTGTAATGAAGTAGTGAAATATACTGATTTTGCTTTTCTGTGTGACGGGTTATGTGATAAATGGTTTCACGCATGCTGTGTGCAAGTAAATAATGAAAAATATAAAGTGATTCAAGAGCTTGGGGTTATTGTGAAATGGCTATGTGGCCAATGTAGCAGTATGAACAGATACGGAAACAAGATACCGGAAATTTTGATCATTTCAGTTTATGTGATCAAGTGTAGAAGCTGTGGTGATTGACAATGTGGAAATTAAAAGAAATTTGGAGCTAGTGAATGCTACAAATATGCGTAACGATCAAAAAATATTTTTCCGACTTGAAACAAAAAAAAATTGTTAGTGACAGTTTACAGGCTTTAACAAAAAAATGGTAATGTAAAAGATTCCGGGCTAAGACTATTATTACAGATAAGTCCATAAAAAATACAGACTTTTATACCATTTTTTATAGTCAGGGACAAGTTCATGAGAAAATTGGCAGTACTTCTCACCCTGAAGTAAGTGAAAATGAAGATGGTGAATTGAAAAAAAAAAAAGAAAAAATTAAGGAAAGCCTTCTTCCATAAAAATGGCAAATAGAGAAATAAGTAGAACTGCAGTACTTCATGATAATGATCAACATGAGAAAATGGTAAACCCTACCTATTCTGAAGCATTGCAATTGAATGCAAATAAGGAAATGGTAATTAATAACAAAGGTAGTATTTAAAAAAAATGTAAACATAAATCCAGTTGTAATTGGAACTGCAGATAGCGAGGATACAAGACTTAAGACTTAGTGTTGCAAAAAAAGCATTGCTCCATCTTGGAAAAGTTGTTAAAGATACAACAGTTAAAGATGTACAAAATTTTGTAAGTAAAGTTTTTCCTAATGTTGACTTAAAAAAAATTCAGAAACTTGATTCAAAGGGAATAAATGACAGCTTCTAACTTGGTGTGAGATTTATACACAAGGATGAGGTAATGAATTCTACTAGATGGCCCAAAAATATAATCTTAATGTATTTTTTATTCCCAAAGAAAATAGAAAAACAAGTGGGCCAGTGTCAAATAGCTTTACACTTGTGATCTGCTAAATGCTGAACTATTTATTTTCAGTGTGAATGTACAGTGTTTCCAGACTAAAACTGATTTATTAACTATTTATATTGAGGAAATAAAGCCAGATATTGCTTGTCTTAGAGAACAATGGTTATCAAAAGTTGAAAGAAAACTTTATACTCACATTCATTATTTAACCCTTGCTAGTGCTTACTTTCGTACATCATTAGGTAGAGGTGGTACAGTTTAACACAACTTCTCATGCAACAAACAGTCTGATTAATAGAGCAATGAAGCCATGTAACAAGTAACCTGTAGAAGTGACAATGTGTAAACCTGAGACAAAATTAAAAAAGAAGCTACTAGAACGTTTATTAGAATACTTTACATAAATGGGCATGATACCCAATAATGGATATTTCAGTATATTTCCATGTGTAAACAAAGTCAAATGTTGAATGTAGACCCACAACACATCACATCTGTACTTCTCAAAGTGTTTGTTTTTATTTTTTCTGTGTAATGTGAAACACAATGCTATGTTGAGCAATTTGTCATGTGCATACACTAAGTACCAAATGTGAACTGATAAAATGGTTCATCAGTATGTTTTCTATATTTAAGCTTTAGTTTCATTTTTCTGTTTTATTAAACTTGTGTAATGTGAAACATTCGGTTAAGAGTATATTGCCATGTGCATACCTTGTCCTTTTAGTTCTAATCTTTCTGTTTAATTTATAGGTGTATTGTGAAACAGGATATGTAAAGTACGTTGTCATGTGGATACATTGTTAATGAAGTGTGGACCTACAAAGATTTCACTATGTAAATCCAATTTATTGTCTATATTATTACACCTTTATTCAATGAAAACAGTATAACAATTGTATTACATGATGCTTTGTATGAATGTACTGCTTCCATTCATGAGCCAGTGGCTACGGAAACATTCCATCAACCGATAAATAAATAAGGCCTTATTCACAATGTGCAGTCGGCAGTCAGAGATGAGTTGTTTAATTAAAATACATATATTCACAACGTACAGTCGGCAATCGGGCAGTCAACAGTCAGAGTTGGTTCACCTTTATCTTCGACTCCTCGACTGCCGAAAATTTCCAACCAATCAGATGTCGCACCAGCGATCACATGATGTAAACAAATATTTTTTGCAGGACTGTTTATTATTTGTATTTTGATAGCGTGCATGTTGACATTAGTAAATATTAAACGTAATAATGGAAGGTGATAACTCAGCGATGGAAATCTTAATTGATCTCGTCAAAGAAAGGCAGTGGCTGTATGATACGAAGCACAAGCAATACCGTGATAATAATTATAAAGAACAAACATGGAAATACTTAAATGAAGTACTGGATATCAATAGTAAATTTAGGTTTCTTGTTTTAGGAAATTGTAGGCCCGTGCTGCCCTGTATATATATATTTATTCAATAGTTATTTACTTGTTATATTGCAGATTCCCAGAGCAGGTGGAAGCTGCTAAGAGATAATTTTTGGAGGCGGTACAGAAAATCGAAAAACATGCCTTTGGGTAGCGAGGCACCTAGTGGCAGAGAGTGGGAGTTTTACAATAAGTTCCCATGGTAGGGCAAATTCAGCTTAAAAAACACGTATGTATTAACACTGTGGTGTAATAGGTAGTCGTGAAAATAGCAATTCTTGAAAAAAAAAATAAAATCTCTCGGAAAATTTTATTTTTGGGGTTTACACAACTTGTTGCAACAATGCAACAGTCAGTCCTCTTGCATATTTTTTGCACTTTTGTGACTAATTTCTTATTATAGCAAATTGTTTTGCCATGCCCAATACCAAGCTTATTCATGTTTTCATTATAGAAATTAATAGTGGTGTTTTCATCCAAGAGCAACAGTTTTTTTTTTGGGAACTTATTTAACTCATTATTAAACATTATGTAAAACCATATTGTGTTTATCTGTAACAAAATGAGACAAAATTGTCACTTTTGGTAGCCTGCATTTTCGTTTTATCACCATTTCATGAGGTCATATGCATATCCGCACGTGCCAAAGTCCACGTGGAACACATTGTTTCCACACATGTGGAATTATGACTTGTGGAAAAAATATTTGTTAAAATGAAGCTTTCATGTTATGGAGATGAATTCAGTAAATAATAACTAGTTGAATGTTTGAAGTACACAACATATCCAGGGAACAATACCAAATTACCAGAAATCCTTTTAATTTTCCGATATAACGTGAAGCAAAGATTTAACTACACCCCTGAAGGCCACCTTGTACACATCCACATGTTACATGTTAACTCAATATTCACCTTGCTTTAAAATACTATTACTGTGTTTATAACTGGCAAATTTCTCTTTTTCAGAACAATGAGCAACTGTGGCCAAGAGTTGGCACAATCGAGCTTTGCAGAGCAGTCGGGAAGTTTGTGGAATTCCGAACTGGAATTGGCACTCCCACCACAAATAAATCTCCTCACCGACTGTATCCCTGAGAGTGACGATGGCGAACCCGAGACCTGCCCAGGACCCAGTCGTGTGGCAGTTGACGGGAGTAAAAGAAGACGTGTCAATCCACCAGAGGATAGATCGGTCAGACTGCGTAAGGGAAGGGTTCAGCAGACAGTCTGCTCTTATACAATCAATAAACTCTCTTAACGGTCTAATTACAGCAAGGTTGTTAAGAGAGAATTCTACCAATAGTTCACAAACAAAAAAAAAACAAGAAAAAATTAACATTTTACACAACTCATGATGCTGGAGTTGGAAGATATTCCAGAACATCAGATGGTGGCAAAGAAGAGGCTGTACGATTTTTTATTACAGTTGAAGGAAGAATATAGTTGGTAAGAATTTCCAGAAAAATATAGCATATAGGTTTTGTTTAGAAAATAATATTTGTAGTTTAAGTTTTCAATAACAGCATAAAATGTAAGTATCTGAAATTATTATAAATAAAAGCATTGTAACTATTTCCATCAGTATTCCTTTTTTTATTGTCTACAGCAAATTTGGCAGTTTTGGAACATATGTTTTGGAGTGATTTGTGAGACTTGGTTCTACAAGACTCTGTTCTCAAATTTATGAAGCAAACATTACATGGATCTTACAGCTAAAGGAAATTTTATACAAATGTCCAATGGCTAGTAAGTTACAGCTAAAAAAAACTAGTATGCATTGGTAATATTCAAAATTAAATCTATAAATTAATTTCATGTGTAATCTTTCTTGTGTTATAAAGGGCAACTTACCAAATAGTGGTGTTTTAACATTGGTTATAACATGAAAATGTTACAGTGCAGTGTTTGAATTTACATTTGATGTATTTTGAAATATACTCATTAGACACACAGTAAGTTATAAACAGGTCAGTCATTAACATCACTTCAAATCAACAAAAAATTTTCCAGATTCTATTGAGTGTGACTCACCAGCATATGATACCTGGGATAAGTTGTCATGCCTGGAATCACCACAGCAAGAAATAACTTTGAAATATTATTAAACAAACCTATGTTTTAAAACCACTTACCCTTATACTCTGCATTGCTATTATACTAACACACATCATAGCAAATTAATAAACATTTTTAAAAAAAGCTGAACAAATCTGGCAAAACCTGACCTAGGAAAAATTAACTATGAATTTAATTATATTTACTGCCAAAGAAAATGTGTAAACATATTTGTAAGGCCCTACCAGCATTACACCAAACAATTATTAGACATGTTCTACAGATTAAAACTAAGATGTTCACAACAAGAACATACTAGAAAATTTATAACATTGCAAATATACCTAGATTATAAAACTGCAACTAATTACTAGAAATAATACAACATCAATGAACCAATACTAAATCTAAGTGGTTATGTACTGAAATACAGCAACCTACAATTTATTCCCTTAAGTCTTGTTTAATGAATTCATAACATTCATTGCCAGCCCTGATTAACTGTGTCGTACTGCCAAACAACTTCCCCTTCTTGACTGTCAAGATAATCACATAATACATTCCGTGTTGTAATGGCAGCTCTAGCTGAGTGTTTGGCACCAATCCTTCCCAGATCTTGAAGAAGAGGTGTCCCTTCAATATGTTGACGGCATTCCCCAGGTAAGATTGCACCATTTGCCTCACTGTCAACATATGATTCTGGGCAGTGCAGATTTCTGTTTGACGTACTACCTTCCATAACAAAATTGTTGAGGCAAATTGCTGCCTTGACATAATTCTCCACCATGAATGGCTCTGCATGCAACCGAGAACGTAATGCATGCCACCTGTCGTCAAAATCCCAAAGGTATTTTCAATCACACGCCTAGCTCTGGATAGTCTGTAATTGAAAATTCTCTTGCTGTCAGATAAGTTGTGCCCAGCATAAGGCCTCATAATATGTAGTGACAAAGGAAATGCTTGATCAGCGACACACCAAAATGGCACCTCCTTGTTTGTATTGGGCAGTGGACTATTCGGAGGCTGACTGAGATCTCCATTGGTAAGTGCAATCCCATAGATGGACTCCGAAAAAATGCTAGAATCATTGCGAGCCCCTGCAATAACAACAAATATCCCATTGCTGGAGACCGAAGCACAGCAAAATTATAACTAATGCTTATAATTTAAAATGATTTCTAGTTACGTGTCACTGTTAAGAAAATAGTGCACACAATGTACAATTAATAGTTACTGTAACCACAAAGGCGTGTCTACAACTCAAAAGCCATGATAATTACTCTAGTAATAATGATTAGGAAAACATGGAATGAAATGGATACTTTTTGAAGACATATATTTGTACACTATTTATATATTACTTACCATATGCTCCAATGTCCACCCAGGTAAATTTGAGCCTGGCATTGCACATGGCCATCACCACAATACTGTTCCTACTCTTATAGTTAATCTCACTGTTTTTTGGGGCTTGAATGTCAATGTACTTTCCATCAACAGCACCAAAGCAATTCGGAAAATTCCAGATGCTCCAGAACTCGTCAACAATTTTCATCCAGCCATCTCTGTATGGAATGCTGACATATTTTTCACGTAAAACTCTCCATATGGCATTTCATGTTTCTTCTATTACTTTTTGCACTGTAGAGTGGCCACGCCGAAAGCTCCATGCAACTGTATTTTTACTCCCACCATGCCCAAGGAACCTGCAATGGCATACAATACAGGTATTAACAAACTGTGTAATAATTATGTTTAATAGAATAAAAAGAGTAGAAATATTATTATTTGTCCCATTAAGCGCAAAATGTTTTAGTGTGTGAAGTACCTGATAGTAATAGCCAATCTCTCTTCAAGACTAATTAATGGCCTGACGAAAGGATAATTTTAACAGGTGTGGTTTCAGCAACTGCAACAGGTAATCCCATTACCACACCTCCATCCGAGTGTATTCTCAAAATCTCTCATGGCTGTTCTCTTTCATTCTTGTAAAGAGAGTGAAATAATCACCCTCTTTGAGGACAGAATTCCTGATGTCCAGATGTATCCAGTACCGCCTTCTTGCACTCCTGGCTTGTTTTTTCCATGCCAAATAAGCTAGTTACAGTACTGATACAGCAGATGCAAACACAAATATATCATCATTGTCCATGATTTACCTGTACAAACAGATCGTCTCAAGTTGTGTTAAGTACCGGTATATAACCCTAAAATATTTAATTAAAATTATATTTGGTAATTTACAAAATTTAGCTTAACGAATTAATTTAGTTGTTACCTTCCAGTTGGGTTTGGTGTATGGATATTATGGGGCTAGAATATCGTTTTCCCAATGTTTCTTTATTCCAAAACGAAGCTAGCAGTGTTTATATACAATACTTCAAAATCATGGACTGCACATTGTGAATTGCATTCGAATGCAATTCACAATGTGCAGTCCATGATTTTGAAGTATTGTTTGTAAAACAAACTGAATGGTAAAACCGATAGACTTTCAGAAATTCTTGTACATATATTTATGAATAAATACATATATTGTAAGTTCTTTCGATGACTGAAACAGTTACAATTAATCACCTAGAGGTTTCGACAACAAGGTTTTAGCTAAATGGTTTAGGCGTAAAACTAATTCATTCAAAAATAAATTCGTAAACAAAGCAGGACCACCGAAAAAAAGTAAACAAATATGGCATGCGGTCAGAGAGTGCGAAGGAGCACAAACGCGATCAACTTACGGTTTGGTCTGTTCGGTTTCTCTTTTTGACCATTCGCCTATTTCGCGTAAAGTACACCGGAAGCGCTTTTCCGGTTCGCCATCTTTTTGTTACAAAAAGAAAAAAACTGTAACCTTCCCACTTATTGTCTAAGAGATAATGCGCTAATTTTAAGATGTTAGGGATAGCGAAATGTGTTTTAAAATAACAACTATAGGTATAAAATTATTTCTGAACTCAAACTATCACAAAAACAATATAATATAGGCTACAAGATGTTTGCTATATTCAGCATTGTAACTTTTTTTCCCCAATAGCAACCTACAGGCGTTCCATTCGCTTTGAAGGAGTTAGCAGCTCTTTTTGACCCATGATCACTTTTTAACTCAACTTTCATGGCTCCGAAGAGCAAAAAAAAGGGGGCTGAATGGAAACAACATTTAGCCAAACATCGCTAACATGAGGTAGGAATAACAGGAGTTAGCACGATATGACACCATTTTTACTACATTTCCGGCCGATGCCATATTGTGACACCCAAAACATAGAAAATATTGATAAGAGTTGCGTGCATAATGCATGTAAAAAGTGGAAGTTTTTATACAAATAACAACAAATGAAACTAAACTTTCAAGTTAAATGTCAACATTCTCTGATACAATAGTATCAATTTAATTATGACAGGTTAGGCTTCCATTATTGTGGGCATTGCAATTCGACAGACTGACGTGGACCACTCCTTTGTGATCTGGCACGGCCAATGTCATCACGTCATCGGCCCACAGTCGCTGCACCAGTGCGGCCCGCAAAACATGCACGTCGTGTGTCCCGATGCGTGCTCGCATCGTTCACTTAGGAATGGTTCATGACCCGATACCGAGTGATCCAACCGAGTGCCTGTGGTGTCTCTAGAGAGATCTGTGTAATTTGGATAAGGATCAAGTGTTAGAATGTGTAGTAAATTGCATTAAAATTTATCGCCCATGGGCAAATGATCGAGAAATTTGCCCTTAGGGGATTACGAAGTAATCGCAGAATAAATGCACACCACATGCATATTTAATGAGGTGTAGAGTAGCAAGTCTAGATTATTTGAAGTGTTCTATATAATTTTCCGAGCGCAATTGTGTGTCTAATCAAGCCAATTAGTGATGTGGGAAATAAATAGTCTTTCTTTCAACCTGGCCATTCTGGTCGAAGAGTGCCCAAAAACGTAACAGACCTAAATTCCATAAGTGCTCTGCAGGGCACCACATAAACATGTTTTGTATTTAAATTAGTGCTTAAGAAATAACTCTGAACCCTCCTCAAGCTAAGCTATGTCCATCCCGAACATTGAAGGGTCCTGTTGTCTGCATGTTTTATGTGTTTATATAATGAGGTCAGTAAACTAAGATACCTCGTAGGATGACGCGATCTCTCAGCGAGGATGCGGTTCGCCTGCGCTACCCCCCCCCGCAGTGTGATTCCACGGATCTTAGGAGCTGCACATGCGATGTATCGCAGGGAACTTTCATACTTTGTTCTGAACACTTAACTGCAAAAGGTTAACATAATTTACTGGAACTCTTATTTAATTTACCAACAGTCTTCCCCGCGTTCGCAGCACACCTCTGTCAGCTCAATTTGCCGACCCTGGAGGTTTAATTACTATAGTAAGTTTTCGCGCCATTGTTGGCCTTTTTGTACAGTAATGGCCGCTGGTAGCCCTTGTGAGTCAAGTCCACTTGAATTTGCATTGTATACATGTAACTGCATACACTATTCAGCAATACAATTTACTAGAGTTAAGCAAAACTTGTGAGTTCTCATTTTAGTGATGTATTTCGGGCCCTGGCCTTATCCAGGAAGTCATCGATGCTTCAAGAAGGCGTCATTCTTCATTTATAAGGTAAAAAGGTAATGTTATGGCGTGCTGGGGAGCCTGAATACCCTGGCACTATATAATATTTCCTGTAAATTGTGAGGAGTCGAGTTCCCCTCTGCTGCAGTCTTGTCTTCGTTCCTACTGCTGCAGTTACAAGGGCACTGATGTGTTTGTGGTGTACAAGGGAGGAGGAGGGTGCCCTGTAGACAGGCTGTCTAGGCCTGATGCAATCCCCTCATCACCCTGTCGGTCCTCCCACGACTCAGTATCGGCAGCTGAGTGGTGCCTCAGAGCAATCATGGCACAGCTAAGCGGGGAGCTTACCTTAGGGGAGAGGGTAATTCAAGATCGTCGAAGTCATTGGAAGTTGGCGTCACGATGTGGGACATAGTGATGCTGCAGGCTGGCCCGGTCGGATCTACACTGTCAGCTAATATTTTGTTGTTTGATGGTGAAATTCAGTGTCCTGGCAAATCGGCGGTATATTACATCATTATGCATGAACAGAGACGTAAATAAACACAAGTTGTATACAATAAACGAAGCACTGTTTTTGCGCATGTGCAATGAGAGAATTGATTGAAAAAAATAACAACACAATGTTAGATCAAAATAGTTGAAGCACAATATCACAAAAATGCAGTGAGCACACTGGAAAAAGTAATAAGAAATTACTTAAAAAGTAGTAGAATTAACATAAACACTATTGAAATTTATGCTAACACTCATAAACAAGTGATGCAATGCCCCGAAACACTCGTTAAATTACGTTAAAATAACAAATATTGTCATGCAAGTATTGGCAAGAACACATATACTGCTGCCAAACTTGTATAGACACTGCAAATTTAAAAGCTAAACACTAATTAAGAGTGCAAAAATACTCTCAATGGGGCAATGTAGATGTAAGATGTCCGCAGCAAAAATTAGTGTGTCTTATACTGTGATGTAAACAAGCTGCGAATGAGAGAAAATAAAAATGGTAATGTAGATTCGATGATGTAATAGTGAACTGATGTAAACATTGAATGCAACACTGGTGAACTCGAAGTCATACATACACTTCCTGATGTTAATGATTGATGGAATGCCTGTGGGTGAGGAGGGGCTGTAGCCTGCCTTTCTTTGTGGGAGGCAAATACATAACATAGATTGAGGAGAGGGGAGTTGTTCTTGCTGACCCTCCCACACATTCTACAGGAGGAGATGAATGGCCGTCGACCTGCCCCCGTCCTTGTGGCAGCCATGGTGGCAAAGGCTCGTTCAGAACAGGAGGAGAGTGTGGTGCGAGTCATGGTGATAATTCAAGGTAACTCGGGTTAGAGCTGATCCACGAATAACTTGGTTACACCTTCGACGAACTGGATCGCAGCTCAGGCATCCCGCCGCACTCCCTTGTCAGAATAATTTAAATGAGCCGTAGTTTTGCTGTGTATGAGAGGTGCCGACCAGGTGTGGTGCATGTGCAGTACCGAGGCCATGATATAAAAAGAATGATGCCGCTGTTCACACAGGTAGCTTTGAGACTCTCAAATGTACTCAGAAATGTACCTGTCGAAACGCAAAATGTTTGTGGGTGTGATTGCACCTCTTTCTGAAGCACTGTTTGTTGTTGTCAAGTTGCAGTTTGTCACCGAAACAATTGCTGACATTAATGAGCAATTTTACATGTGGTTGGGGCAGGGATAGTAAACACAGTGCATTCACTTGGACGTCTCTGCTTACCTTTCTGATGTGCAGTCTGCTTGCAGCTGTGATGGCGAGCAGATTGGTGGCAGCAGCACCAGCGAGCAGCATGTTAGCTCGTGTGTGGCTATTCCCATCTGACATGAGCCTGCTTGGCCGGCGACACAGACAAATCTGGCTCGACTCACTCGCAGGGCAGCTGACAGCAGCATGCACAGTGTTTCGCAGCCTCTCTGACAAATGTTGTGGTGGCCTCAGAGGAAGACATGTTGCAGGGCATCTGGATGTGTGGGGGTCGGCATTTGCGAAATGACAGCTGCTACTCGCACCACCAACTCATCAGCTGGGGTGCCGAAAACAGTGAAGACTGCTGCCTGAGGTAAAGTTTGAAGAAGTGTCTCAAGGAATGTCGTCTGTGGTGGGAGTGGTGTCTCTGCACAGGGCATCGGGACGTCAGTGCTCGCAAACACTGGCAGTTTGAGTGGTTCAACCAGATCTTTTCTGCCCAGAGTCACAGAAATGCTTGAGGCAGGCATCTGGATGACAGCTGTTGTAGTAGGAAAAGTGTTTATCATGTTATCTCCCTGTGGAGGTGGCATTGTGGCATCCGATAACTGGAGCTCTGCTTCACAATCACTGTGTTCGATAATTGCACTGTCTCCTGCAAGACACCAATCGCACCAGTAGTTGTCAGACAGGATAAACATTTCGCTCTCTGTTGTTGACAGTCTATGATGTGGCCATGTAGGCAGGCAACTGGTACAATGGGCAGTGACACTCCTACCGTAGTCACTGGCATTTACATCACTCTAGCTCAGCAGGTGGAGGTGGAAGATTGAAACACAGACAAGTGTAAAATTGCCACAGGTGATGTTGCTTGCGTAGTGTCTTTGCACAGACTCCACAAAATTAATCCTGTGTGGCAGTCTGACAGTTCCCAGGTATCTGTCGTCATGCACAAGTTATGGTACCGATGTGATCACGATTGGCAGGGAATAGTGCTTGTTCCTGTACCTCTGCAAGTGTTGTTTCAGCACAGGTTGTACACCACTAACTATACCCATGCCATTGGGAGGGGTACAGGCATTAATGGACAGTGGACAATGGACATGCTGGGTGGTTGCTGGTAAAATTTTCCAAACATTTTTACTTCGCGCACTTGTCACAGTTTACAGTCCTGATGTCAAATTGGTACACCATTTTGTCCTTAGCATGGCTGCATGGAAGTGTACAGTGGTGTGGTTGTGTGGCATGGTAGTAGACCAGCGCAGCAGTCAGCTGTTGCTTCCACCAGGCAGACTCTTTGTGCAAGCATGGGGAGGGGTGGTACCGGACCGAGCGGATGGAGGGGTGATGATCATGCATGCAGGCTGTCAGCTGTCATCTCCCTGCCTCTCCTGGAGGGGAAAGAGAGGGGGTTGTCACCTGCTTGTCTCGCTCATCCCATGTCCCACAATATTGGCATTCATGCCAGTTTTTGTCCAACACTCACTGCTGTTCCAGAAAAGCGAAAAATGTCTCAAATTCAATTTGGCAGTTTAAAAGGTCCAAAAATCAATTTGAGCACTTGAAGGCTTTATACACCCATACTTCAGCAGAGTCCATTACACGAAGACACTGTAAAATTTTTTACCCTTAGACATTATGTGATGTAAATCAGTGTTGCAGTAAGAGATAAAAGTTACTCTGAAATGTCACTGGACATTGATATATGTAAACATTTTTCACTGGTTGACAAAAGTTAGTCTGCATTTCGCGAGATGTAAATGCATTATGTGGTTAAGAAAAAAACTACACTTGAATGTCGTGGGATGTTAATATCCCGCATACAAAATACAGTGAATGGCGTGAGACATTAATTAAAAAAAGACATAATTACACTGGAATGTTGTGGGCTGTAAGCAAAAGAGACAAAGTTACACTCGTGCATGTGGGACATAAACTAATGTACACTGGAGAGCCAAAAAAACTGGCATATGCGTGTGTATGCAAACAGCAGAGGTATGGAACCAATCAGAGTAAGGCGATGCGGTCGGCAGNAGCAAAAGAGACAAAGTTACACTCGTGCATGTGGGACATAAACTAATGTACACTGGAGAGCCAAAAAAAACTGGCATATGCGTGTGTATGCAAACAGCAGAGGTATGGAACCAATCAGAGTAAGGCGATGCGGTCGGCAGCGCCTATATAAGACAGCAAGCGTCTGGCAAATTTGCTAGATCGGTTACTGCAGCTACAGTGGCAGGTTATCAAGATTTAAATGAGTTTGAACGTGGTGTTATAGTCGGCGCACGAGAGATGCGACATAGCATCTCCGAGGTAGCGACAAAATTTGGATTTTCGCGTACGACCATTTCACGAGTGTACCATGGATATCGGGAATCCGGTAAAACATCAAATCTTCGACATCGC
This sequence comes from Clitarchus hookeri, assembly GCA_002778355.1. Lineage (NCBI taxonomy): Eukaryota > Metazoa > Arthropoda > Insecta > Phasmatodea > Phasmatidae > Clitarchus > Clitarchus hookeri. The sequence goes on from NQII01001790.1 coordinate 177,869, forward strand.
TGTGGCCGGCAAAAGATCGTGAACAAATGGGACAAATGACGACTGATAAGAATCATAAAAAACGTGACAGTCATGCAACCCTTTCTCAAATTAGCGCAGATTTCAATGCTGGGGCATCAACAAGTGCCAGCGTGCGATATTTTCAACGGACCATCGTTGATATGGGCTTTCGGATCTGAAGGCCTACTTGTGTACCGTTGTTGACTGCACGACACAAAGCGTTATGCCTTGCCTGGGCCCGCCAACACCGCCATTGAACTTTTGATGACTGGAAACACGTTGCCTGGTCTGACGAGTCTCGTTTCCAATTGTATCGGGTGGATGGACATGTACGGGTATGGAGACATCCTCATGAATCCATGGACCCTAAATTTCAACAGGGGACTGTTCAAGCTGGTGGAGGCTCTGTCATTGTATGGGGCGTGCACAGTTGGAATGAAATGGGACCGCTGATACATATAGATACGATTCTGACATGTGACAGATACGTAAGCATCCTGTCCGATCACCTGCACCCATTCATGTTCATTGTGCATTCAAATGGACATGGCCAATTCCAGCAGGACAATGCCACACCCCACATGTCGACAGATGCTACCGAGTGATACCAGGAACACTCTTCTGACTTTAGACACTTCCATTGGCCACCTAAATCACCAGACATGAACATTATTGAGCATATCTGGGATGCCTTGAAACCTGCTGTTCAGAAGAGATCTCAACTGCCTCGCACTCCTGAGGATTTGTGGACTGACCTGTAGGATTGACGGTGTGAATTGCCTCCTGCATACCTTCAGACATTAGTCGAGTCCATGCCACATCGTCTTGCGGCTCTTCTGCGGGCTTGTGGGGGCCCTACATGATGTTAGGAAGGTGTACCAATTTTTTTGGCTCTTAAGTGTATATTGACCTAGTTCACCACACTTGATGTACTTAAGTGATTGCTCACTGTTCTTGATGGAAAATAGCCCCACAATTTTGGAAAAGCTGTTTGACTCGAGAGGTTCCAGGGGTGATTTTGAGAGTCACCACCCTACCTTTTCTTTCATATTAAAGGGATTGACTGGTGAATTTTCCCGGTACCATAACCCAGAGCATGAGTTAAATGAGAGTCGTTCGGTCGATGGCCATGGGACCCTGCAGTCCTCAGAAGATCTATGATGTTGGTAGAATTAAATGGTGCATGTAATACTGTAGAAAAACATGCAAGACAAATAATAAACTAGAGTGGAGTATAACAGATGTATTTGGATATAACACGACATCACTACAACCGACCGACATGCTGTGAGAACGCCATCATGAACTAGACTGAACAACTGCATGGCCTCGGACAATAGCCACGACTCTCTGTATAGCCAGGATTAACCTTAAATATAGCAGAGGCTAATATTCAACAAATACAGAATGCCTACCTGGTTTTCACCATTATGTTGGCTCTGTTGTTAGATGCCTCACACAATTTTATACTCACTTTTGTTGTGCTGCAAGTGGGTGCAGTGCCATAAGAACCCAGAAGAGGTCAGAACAAATTAAATGCAAGCATGGGTGTTTAGATGGTTACTTGTAGCATTGTTATACATGTTCCCTTTACAAACTGTAGCAGACTCGGTACTATGTTTGCCGATCACCAATTCGGTAATAAATGGCCTAAGTCATGAATAAAGAAAAGTGATATGTGTGATGCTTTACACCCTAGAATATGTAAGAGGGAACATCTGGTACACCACTCGAGAGTAATTAAAAATCTTTCGATTACATTATATTACTATTGCAGTGAATGTGCCAAGGGGTCCACACAGAGCGAAACTTCTGAGCTGCCGGCCGGTCCGAGTGCTGAATTCTGACTGACAGCATTGTATTGGCTTCCACAAGGGGTTGCCGAAGCTGGCGCCAAAAATATGTGAAAAAGATATTTATACATCTTATAGTTAAACAAATAAGCACAAAATAAATTTACATCATAGAAATACACTTTGGTGACATACCCGACCCTTATTAAGTATTAATTAAGTTTGAGAATGTGACATCATCATGTATGCCACTGCACTAATGAATTTAATTAAAAGGAATGAGGTCAGTTTTAGGCAGTTGCTGAAAAGAGAGGAACATGTTGACATTTATTCACTTAGTAAATATAATTATAATAATAAAAAAATAATTGCTTTCTTATCAGCTATCCCAATTCTGGAAAATTTAACTGGTGGGCGAGTCCAAGTGTTGCAACCTGGAGGGTTGGGCGAGTCCATTCCGTCAAATGGGGATTGGGTAGCCATACTCGATTTGATGAATAACAAATAAATAGCTCTGAATTTATTACACATGGGCTTCGAAGTACTTTTAAATAACACTGTATCTTATTGTTCACAATTTTCTACATCTTACGGTTATGTAGCACTTGTTCCCAGGCCATTAGCTGGTCAATGTGACATCGCTGGGGGAGTTGCCCCAACGTTTCATCTAATGAATGGTGCGCCTGATTACTATGGCATTTGGGGGGACATGGTGCTGGACCGCTTGTTATTCGCTTGAAAGGGTTGCCTCTTGAGGTGAATAAAGCAAGATGGTCACTTGAGTCATATTGTACATGACGGGAAGGCATGTGTGTTCTGCTATCGCTAGCACTTTCTGCAGTGCTCGTGGCCGAGTGTGCGCCTAGGCCTGGTGTTGGCCAGGTTGTGTAAATGACTGCAGATGTACGAGTGGTCACCAGAGCACTCATGGATGTGTTTTACACGCCTTTTGTTTCGGGAAATTTTAATGTTATTACCAGTGGCGGATTTACCAGCAGGCTGAGTAGGCTGGAGCCTAGGGCGGCAGATTTTAGGGGCGGCAAATTTGGGGCCAAATTTTTTTTAATGTCTTACAGAAATTAAAAAGATTCATATTTATATACCTAAATGTTATTAGGTCCACAGAAACAATTCAACATGTAATATGTTTCACCACTTAGATACATTTTTCTACAATTTGCGTAGTTTGGCCGAATTGACTGCACGAGCGCAGCGCGGCGCGGCCGGCGCGGGAGCCGAAGTGGGGTCGTGCTGTTGTAGGCACACGCCGCGTGGTGGCTACGAGTTCCAGAGAGATAGATATAGAGCGGTGGCCGGCGATAAAAATGGGGAAGTCCCGTCCCGGATTTACTTTTTCTGGTTGTGTGCTGTAATTTTTCAAAGTGTTTCGTGGATTGTATGAATAATTTCATAGCATAATATCACCGGTGCGTAGAAACTTATAGTAGGTAAGTAATCATAATATATTACAATTAATAATCCGTAACGAATCAGTAAGACGTAATTTAACTTGATAAATAGCTGTTTTGGAAGCTATGCAAATAAATTTCGATTTTTTTGTTATATCATACTTAAATAAATTTCTTGTACTTAGGCTAGGTAATTATTCAATGTCTGAAGTCTGAACAAAGGAGGTACGAGAAATAGAACTCCCAATGTAATCTTTTTTTTTTTTTTTCAGTTCTTGGAATCCAAGAAATTGTTAGAATGAGTGATGGGAGAAAGCGACTTAGTGGAGCTGAGTATAAAAAGGACAAAATGAAAAAATAAGAACAAGAACAGATTATCCGTAAAACGATAAAAATTGACAGTTTTTTTTTAAAGTGGAAGTGGAAGTAGTGTTGAAAGACCAGGAACTTCAACAACATGCACTGACACAACACAATCTGGAAAAGATGAAACGGATTTGAACTCTGTGGCCCAACAACAATAATCATCCGTTGAACCATTTACTTTTGAAAAAACGGATATGTATGTTTTTGACGTAGAGGCGGTAGAGGAATCATCAATAAGTATAACAATTAAAGATGCCTATCAGAATCAGACGTTAAGTAATGACCAAGTGCAAACAACAGTAAATCTAAACTAAGGTCCAGCTTTATGGGAAATCAACGATACCTTAAGGGATATTATCGCAAGGTACGGCGTCGATCAAAACAAGTCTTGTGACTTCTCTAAAAGTGAAAAAATATATGCTGATCAGCGTCGTTTCTTGCCAATCAGTATCTTCCAAAGAAAAATGAAAAATAATGAATTGAATGACCGAAATTGGCTGGTCTATTCTGAAAGTAAAATATCTGTATATTGCGGGCCCTGTTTGGCATACGGTCCATTGGAGAATAAGACTCAGTTTGAGAACGAAGGATTTAATGATTGGAAAAATGCAGAACACAGAGTAGCTCAGCATGAAAACTCTGCGCGTCATAAATATAGTATCCTTAGTTTGAAAGTTAGAAGTGAGATTGATGGCCGACTCGATAATTTACTGCATGTCCAGATTGATGAAGAAATTACTTATTGGAGAAACGTTCTGAAGAGGGTTGTTGCCGTAGTGAAGCGACTGTGTTCAAGAGGCCTCGCTTTCAGAGGAAAAAATGAAAAGTTCGGTGATCCGCATAACGGAAATTATTGTATGATTTTGGAACTGTTAGCTGAATTCGATCCTTTTTTAGCCAGTCATATTGAACGATTTGGGAATCAAGGATCTGGAAGTACCAGTTACTTATCAAAGACCGTTTGCGATGAGTTTATTCTCTTGATGGGTCATAAAGTCTTAAAACACATTGGAGACGAGATAAGAAGGGCGAAATATTTTTCCTTAATCATCGATTCAACACCAGATATAGCACATGTGGACCAACTTACCCTCGTCATTAGATACGTTTTGGAAACAGGCGAACCGTGTGAAAGATTTCTCAAGTTTTTGCCCTCAGTGGGACATAAAGCTGAAGAAATGTTTTCTGCCATTATTTCGGAACTCAAAACACTGGGCATAAATATTGAAGACTGTCGTGGACAATCATATGATAATGCCGCGAACATGTCTGGTGTGTACAATGGCTTACAGGCTCAAATTCAAAGCCAAGCACCTTTTGCTTTTTTCGTTCCTTGCTCTGCCCACTCTTTAAATTTAGTGGCAACTGCGGCTGCTGAATCTTGCACAGAAGCTTGTCGCTTCTTCATGTTGCTTCAAGAAATCTACGTTTTTTTTTTAAGTTCGGCACAGCGCTGGCAAAAGTTAATGACTGAAATCGGGAAAGGGAAAACGCTAAAGAGAGTAAATCTGACACGTTGGTCAGCTAGAGAGGACGCATGTAGAAGTTTGAGAGATTGTTGGCACGAAGTCCTTAAAACTTTGGAATCAATCAAGGATGATTGTACCGAAAAGCCTGTAACGCGAAACGAAGCGACGGGAATACTTTTGAATTTAGAAAAACTGGAAACGGCGGTAATGGTTGTTGTGTGGAATGTTTTTTTGGAAAGAATAAACAAAGTGAATGTTCAAATTCAGGCTTCTACCGTAGATTTGATCACTGTTGCCGATCTTTACGAATCTCTTTGCAAGTTTTTCGTAGCTGAACGAGAAAATTTTAAGTATTTCGAACAAAAGGCGATGGAATTAAGCGTGTCGAAGCAGTATACAAAAGACATGGGAAAAAGACAACCGAAAAGGAAAAAAAATTATGATGAAACACCCGATGAAGAAATGAGAATGACTGCGAGTGATACTTTCAGGGTTAACACATTTCTCGTCCTCATTGATAGACTCGTATCCGAATTAGAAAAACGGCAGGAGGCCTACAACAGGTTCAATGAAAAGTTTTCATTTCTGACCAAAATGAGTGAATTGTCATCATCAACCCTTACGGAAAAAGCCCTTTTCTTGGAAGAAATGTATCCTAATGATTTAGAGACTGACTTAGTTCAAGAATGCATACATTTTCAATGCCACCTTTCTTCTGAAAGAATTTTGGTAAAACCAGATTCTGGATCATTGAAAAGTCTATCTTCGTTCCTGCGAAAACAGAATTTGCAAAACGTTTATCCAAACTTGGATATAGCAGTTCGCATGGCTCTATGTACACCAGCGACAAATTGTTCGGGTGAGAGAAGCTTTTCTTGCTTAAAACGGGTGAAAAATTATCTAAGATCTACCTTAAGCCAAGAAAAGCTAAACGCCTTAGCTCTTTTGTGCATAGAGTCAGAACTAATGAACAAGATTTCATACGACGATATAATTGATGATTTTGCCAATAGAAAATCGCGCAAAAAGGTATTGTAAAACTTTCATAACTTAATTAATTGAATTTCATCGACATCATCAGCCGGATTGTTACCAGATAATTGAATATATTGTTTTTAAACTGTAAGTAAGCGCAATAAAAATTATTTAATTACGTTTACCGAATGTACATTATTGTGTAAGTAGTATTGAGGCATACCTTACCCCGCCTTATTAGTAGTACATGATTGAGCTTTTATTAGCTCAGAAATATACCGAAAAACTATTTCTTGTGTAATCTTAACTAAATCGTTGGGTTTTAAAAATAATATAGAAACTGACACATCGATCCCCTAGTTCACAATCATACTAATTATGGGAAAAAGGTGGTGTAATTAGGACAATAGTGCCCAAACCACAAAGTTACAATTTCATTGACAAAAAAATTGTAATTAATATGATTGTGAACTAGGGTATCCAATTATAGAGGTCGGTAGGGGCGGCAAAATTTGAATAGCCTACTGGCGGCAAAAATGTAAATCCGCCACTGGTTATTACGGCATCACCTAACACCAGCAACTTTGCATAAGTCCACTATGTAAAAGTACAATGAAATGTACCGCTAATAAGATACCTGCGAATAGTTCAAGTTGAAAAACAAAACATGAAGAATGTCTAATGTAGTTAAAGAGCCATAAAAAACTAGGCAATTAGCGAAAAAAAACTTGTTTTTTGCATGAAGATAATTTCAGCTTTTAAATGTATTGTTTTCTTGCTGTAATTTGACTGGCCTAATTTGTTACACAGTAATGTTTATTTTATAGGTGGTGCCTATGCAGCCAATAAAAAATTTTATTTTGTTTCACTATGTGAAACGTATGTGTTTTTGCATTATTGTTATTCAAATTCAGAAGTGAACTTTGTCATATATAAAAATAATAATGTTATCCCATTGAATTGCTTCATAATTCTGTGGCTATTGTATGTTTCTTTATACCCATTAGAAAGGGGTTTGTTAAAAATATTTATTGATAAATAAAAACCTGTATCATGCGTATATAATCTACAGAAGCTTGAACTTATCCTTAGTTTGACAGGAGGTCGTGGTTGGGGAATGGTGTGGATGTTTTAGATGCACTGTCCCTCATTCAAAATTCTGGTAGGAAACACTCACCAGATATATTCTTGAAGATTTCTTACAGGGTGCTCTGCTGTTGTGGGTCGTGGCCGAGTCACCCAGGTGGCTAGGCTGTTCTCCCGATCCTCTACGTCTCAATTTGATGATGGATTACTTATGGTACGATATGCTGATGGCCGTGGGCAGTCGCGGTCGGCCCAATACTACAGTGGGTGCCTGTTGTGAGGTGTACAGTAATGCTGGTAATAATTGTTTGCTAAATGCGGAGTTGTAAGGCCACTCCACGCACCAATTAAAACACTGTACAAGCACATATTACAGTGAAACACATTTAAAACACTGAATGTGGCTGGTTAGTAGGTCCAGCTCCCGAAATGCTTGTAAGAGGCAAGACCTGCAATCAAAATGCTTGACTTGGGGTTGAAGTCATTTATTGATGTTCTGACAATACAAACCAGTTGACGATGCTCATGTTGTTAAGTGACCCGACACACTAAGCCTGTTGGCGGCTAATGCGGGAAAGTGATTGTGTGCTCTCTTAGGGTCTTGAGTCTACAGGAAGTGGAGAGGTAATACTCCTGGGCGATAAAGTTAATTTAAATTAATGTTCCAGATGATAAAAGATGAATAAAACTATTGTTTGTGATGGTAGACAAAGAAGTTGTTGAATTTCCCGGGAGTCACGAACTTTACAGCCTGCTGTAATGAATGCCCACTTCAGACTCAATAGCTGTGGACATCTTTCTGGCCACTTGCCATGAAGATGCCAGAAGTCGGAAACCTGTGAGTGTAAAATTAAGGGGAAATAGGGCTAATCCCTTTATTATTACATTAGATGGGTGAGAGTCCCTTAGCTGATCTAAGACTGAACATTGTAACTAACAAAAACTTATGTGTTCTGCAAACTATAAAAGCTACTGAATTATAAATGATAACACACTTTCACACTGTTAAGCTTATGTGCACATAGTGCTGGAAATGTGTCTATCTGAGTCTGTAAACCTGGCGACTACTGCAAAATAAACCTATACAATTATACACACACTATAGCTAAAAAAATACATAAATGAAAATTGCCCCACTTATGTGATGCCTGTGGGGGCTAAACTTAGTTTGGCATGGGTGAAGCACATGCCCCAAGTATGAATTCGTTGGTACTTGACTGTGACATAATTTGAAATTACTTTTAAAAACACAGATCACTTTAAATGTACATTTTGGGCAAACTGGGAATGATTAGACTCTGCTTGTGGGGGTCACTAACACTCTTAAATATTTTTTGTTGCACAATGTCATTGGTTATTCGTACTCGTCCTTATCAGTGGTACTACAAAGCCCACACATGCCATTCGGTTTGGATACTTACCAAGAGGAAGTCTTGGTGTCACCCATGGTGGTCGGATCTAAGTGGGACCATCAGCCGACACGCGCGGTGCGGGGTGAAGCGGGTGGTTTTGATTTTGACAACAAGGTGGCGGGTATTACGATCTCGGTTGCATGCAGAGCCACGCATGGTGGAGAATTATGACAAGGCAGCAATTTGCCTCCACGTCGAGATATTGTTGCTGATGGCCTTACACAATATTCTTGTTGTCGGCACGGTGCTAGCTCTGGGGCTGCTGTAGTAGTGTGGCAAAGCGAACAGTCGCAGAGATCTGTGAGTTTGGGCTCACATCAGTTTTTAGAACAATTGTGTCTAATCAAACCAATTAGTGACAAGGGAAATAATTAGTCTTTCTTTCAACCTGACCATTCCGGTCATAGAGTGCCCCAAATTTTAACAGACCTAAATTTCCCAAGTTCTCTGCAAGGCACCACAAAAACATGATTTGTATTTAAATTAGTGCTGAAGAAAGAACTCCGTACTCTCCTCAAGCGAAGGGATGTCCATTCCGATTGTTGAAGGGCCCTATTGTCTGTACGTTTTATGTGTTTATGTAATGAGGTCAGTAAACTAAGATACCTTGCGAGATGGCGTGAGCTCTCAGTGAGGATGCTAGTCACCCGTGTTTCCCCCAGTAGTCTGATTCCAAGGGTCTTAGGTGCTGCAAGTGCATCGTATCGCAGGGATCTTTCAGACTTTGTTCTGAACACTTCACTGCAATAGTTTAACGAAATTTACTACAACTTTTATTGAGTTACCAACAGTCTTCCCCGCATTTGCAGCACCCCTCTGTCAGCTCAATTTACTGACCTCGGAGGTTTATTTACTATTGTAAGTTTTCACACCATTTGTAGCCTTTTTGTACAGTAACGGCTACTGGTAGGCCTTGTGAGTCAGGTCCACTTTAATTTGCATTGTATACATGTAACTCTGTACACTATTCGGCAATACAATTTACTTGAGTTAACCAAAACTGGTGAATTCTCATTTAGTGTTGTATTTCGGATCCTGGACCTATCCAGGAAGTCATCGATGCCTCAATGAGGCATCCTTAATTTATAATGTAAAATGTTATACGAAGGTGTGCTGGGGGGCCTGAATACCCCAGCTATATATTACATTTTCCTGTAAATTTGTACCATGTGTGTCAGGGGATACAGCAACATAGTCGATCTGCCCACGATCCTGAGAACTATGATTTCGTGCTCACCAAGTAAGCTGATACCCATTCTATTCGAAATAGGAATATAGTGTATTATTCTGACTTTTCTTAACACAGTCGCCGGACGACATCCGTATTACTTTCCCCGACCGCTCAGGTAACGTTAACATGGGTAAACAAAAGTATGATTGGAACAGACAGAGTTATGTGATGTCACACTAATGGTGTCGATCTGGCGCAAAATTCCTGGCCTTAGCAGCAAAGACTGTACAGCCAATAATATAATAAAAATTAAAAAACATCAAAAAGTGTGAATAAACACAGTAGCAAAATCCTAAAAAACTCGAAAAACCATCAATCGATAGCCCATTAAACTCGCCAAACGGTCAAACGACACACAAATTGACGTCGCACCCCGATGCTGATGTGTAAAAATCCGCACCATCGCCAACGACAGAGACTCCAGGAGAACTCTGTTTTAACAGTATTCTGTATTCTGGTTTGAAATAGCCTTGTATTTCCAGACAGACAGAAATGTTATAAAATTTCAACAAATATTTAAGCATACAGAGAATGCTTCACTGCACAAAAAAACAATTCCAGGCTTATAAAGCACTTGAAGTTCACAATGGTAAACAAACATTACAAAATCCTCAAACAGCGAAAAAAGGTATTTCAACCACACACCTAGCTATGTATTTTTGTGACTGTGTAATATTTGTTTCTGATAAACAATATGAATCGCAGACACTGTTCTGTTGTGTAGAACTATTTTGTTAAGAACTTGGATTCAACTTGTGTGATTTGTCAAATATGCAAAAAGAGCTTGAAATTTTTTAGTAATACTTCGAATCTACAAACACATTTACACAAATTACATCCTTCTGTTTTAATGTCAGATACATTTCTATCTGAAGTAGAAGGCGATTGTGTAACGTATTCATGTTGGGGCAACAATACTGCAACTACCAGTGCATCTCGTTCATCACACTCAGGTAGGCCAAACTTCCCGCAGCAAACTACAGTCCAGGCGATTGATTTATCTAATGTAGCTGCAACTAATACTGAAAGGCAACAGGCGAAGCGGCCCAAGTAACTCAGACTGTACGGTTCCACTTCTAAAGATATCACAGAAGCACACAGGTCTGAAATAGATAAGGTACTAGTGAAAATGATAGCAAAAGATCTGCAGCCCTGCCTTTTGTTGAAAATCAGGGGTTTCTAGAATATTCTAAGAAACTGGAACCAAAATATACACCTCCAAGCAGGAAGATGATGTCAACGAAACTCTTACCTGACATGTACAACAATGTGCGTAAAACAGTAGCTGATACCTTGCATGCCACTTCTTATGTTGCTATAACAACAGACATCTGGACAGGAGAAAATGCGACATTGTACCTGACAGCTACAGCCCACTGCATTTCAGAGAGCACATTGCACTCGTTTGTTCTTTCAACCATACCAATTAGAGATAGTCATACAAGTGAGAACATCGCGGCCTTTATTCGTGGCATTCTTTCTGAGTGGGGTGTATTATCTAAAACTGTTGCTATTGTCACCGATAATGCAGCTAATGCAAAAAAGGCTATTGAAATACTGAAGAAACCTCAGCTGCCATGCGTTGCACACACTCTCAATTTAATCGTCACTGATGCAGTGAAGGAAAATTTGCAACTGTCCTGCGTAGCAAAAAAATGTAGGGCACTTGTGGCTCATTTCAAGATTAGCTCCACTGCAGCCGATAAACTATGTAGCATCCAAAATCAAATGGGCATTTCATAACAAAAGTTAAAACAAGATGTCTGTACGAGGTGGAACGCGACATTACTGATGTTCGATAGAATCTTGGCATTAAGAGAGCCCCTTTCTGCAGAAATTGCATCTTTGCCACGTGCCCTAGAGACACTGGATGCTTTTGAATGTGAAATACTTAGTGAAAGCATTCCTCTGCTGAAACCCATTGAAGTTATGACAGCTGAACTTTCTGGAGATAAATACCCAACTCTATCAATGGCAATACCACTTGTAAGAGGAGTTCAAGTGTTAATTAAGAAGAAAAATACACAAAAATGAAACAGCAATAAAACTTCAAACTTCACTTATTTCTGGTTTTTCTAGTTGCCTCAGTCTCTTAGAGAGTAACAAGATATCCTCGGGAGCTACCCTGCTTGATCCATGGTTTAAGAAAGCTGCTTTTGGTTCAGATGGAAATGCAAAACATGCACACGAGTCTGTTATGGATGAGCTTGCAGAATTGTGCAGACAATACCAAGGCACGGAAGAAATAATTTCATCTGGCGATGGAATGGAAACCAATGAGGTGGGGCAACACTCCATATGGAGCTATTTTGACTGTAAAGTTGCGGGAATGAAATCAACCACAACTTTGGTCAGCAATAGTATAGTAATGATGCAACAATACCTCGAAATGCCCTACCTTGATGGGAAGGGGCATGGTATTCAATTTTGGTCTGCACAACAAAATGCATACTCAGAACTTCATTATTCAGCTATGAAATATTTATGCATACCAGCCACGTCCCTACCAGCGGAAAGAGTGTTCTCTAAAGCAGGACATATACTGTGTGCCCGAAGAAAAAGGCTATCACCTCAATTCGTGGATAAACTAAATTTTTTTAACATGAATTCCTGAAATGTTTATTAACTTAGGCTGATTAGAGTAACTTAATATATTGTTATATTTATAGTTCTTCATAAATACCACGTAAATTGTAGATATACTACTTGTGAATATGAGTGTTATGAAAACGTTTTTACTAGTGTATCAGCTGATTTGTACAGAGATACTTTATATTTTATCACCTAAAGTTATTTTAAAAATTCTAGAATAGTTATTACAATTAGAGGATTATTTGCTTTTCCAAGAAAAATGATTCATTCCAATCGATAGCAACAGTGATAAGTACCTATTGGAAAAATTTACGAATAATTTCGTGTGGTATGTGTGTGTCTATATATATATATATATATATATATATATATATATATGTAATGCATGTGTGTGTATACATTATCATATGTTTGAAACTATTATTAAACATTATGCCAACAATGGGTTTACACTAATACTAAATTAGATAACTAACATTACAAACATTTACATTATATTCTTTTTGTTGTGAATCTGTGTAATTATACAGAGTAGCAGCTTTTCTGAAGGAAACGCCCTAGACCCACAAAAGTAACATAAATGGGTTCTGCACTGCTTACCAGGAGGGCGTAATGTTAAGATAAGTAGAACATATAAAATAAAATAGATAAAAGTACGAGTAGTTCATCTGATTTGTTTACGTCGGATGCCAAGATTTTTGGTGAAGTAATGCTTTAGTTGCGTGAACAAATGTGCATAGTGTAATCACCTTATTAGGTGTGATATGTAGGCGTCACTGTCTCCCGTATTTTAGTAAGGTGCACGACAGTTGAATGGATCGAAGACAGTGGCATTGTACCCACCACCTACCTAGGTGAGTTGATTAATATACTTCCGGTGTGTTTGGCCATTACTTAAAACCCTAAAATCCTAGATTAGACTAAAATCCTAGATTAGATTTAAATCTTACAATCCTGTGTTAGATTAAAACCCTACAATCCTAGTTTATAATAAAACCCAACAATCAAAGGTTATTTTAAAACCACACAATTCTAGGTTAGTTTAAAACCCTACAAACCTAGGTAAGTTTAAAACCCAACAATCCTAGGTTAGTTTAAAACCCTACAATGCTAGGTTAGATTGAAAATGTAAAATAGTGATTCACTCATCATGGAGTTAGGTTTAATTAGGTTAGGTGGGCACATATTACGAAATTAGTTATACGTTAATTCTCCTGGTACATATATTTGTGTTCTGCGTAATTAGTAGAGTGGAAATATACCACTTTCCGGCGTTTTTTTTTTACAGAAAAGTCGTTACTCTAGATAATTACCTGAATCTGTTCTCACTACATTGCAATATATAAATATTATCAAGTATTTTGTTGAATAAAAAAATGATGTGTATTTAATAAATATGTTACAAAACTGAAAATAATTACTGTGTTTTTGGTTTTGAGTGAAACCAAATCATTGCCGTAGGTGTCTCTGCAATGTCAACATTCATTTAGTCAATAATGAAACATTCACTCTTGGAAGTGAATAAACAGACAACGAACTTTCACTTTACTAAAGCGAATGAAACATTCGCTTTTAAGAAGTGAATAAACAGACAACGAACATTCACTTTACTGAAGTGAATGTTGGGTAAAATTTCGCTTCACTTAAGTTTACCAACATTTTTAGTGCGAAAACTTAAAGGTTATTCTACTAATCGATCAAAAACCTTTATTTATTTGCATTTATTTTTGTAACAAAGCTGTATAATCAAACCTGGATACATGACATGTTATCATGCTTATTTTTTGGCAGAGTGGTATCAAGTATTAGCACAACATTATTTTTGCAATAAACTGTGTTTAGAAACGAAAGGCAATATATAGGTATGTTTAAATTTAAAGGTCGCTTACAGTTGCATCTCGTTTCTTAACGATGTGAAAAATATATGTAAATAGCAATGTGCTCTTACTGCCATCTGTTGTCGAGACGAAAATCTCTAAAATATATACGTAAATAACTATATGAGTTAGTGTCATCTGTTGTTGAGGAGGAAAAATATAAACCGAATGATTAATTCGAATTCAGCAGACAAAGATCGAGAATTCGTTTATTTAACATTCACTAGACTCGTTTGTTGCCTATTGGAGTATCATAAACATTCGGTTTTGTTTGTGTTAACAACACGTAGTGAATTCGCAAGTCGACTCACGGGATCGCTGTTTCTCTCTCGCTACTGACCCTCTCCGGTTGTGCATTTATCTACAGCATATTGCTAATAATTGTTTTTCCAGAAATCTGTCTCGTTATTATGACGGCAATGCGGCGTTTGTGTTGTCACATAATGACTGAATGTGAATATATTACTTAACATACCTCCAACATGACCACGGACAAGCAGGACAAATACAATGAAGTGTAAATGGTGGTGAGGGAATCTGTGTCGCAATCTACATCGTCTGGCGACACGAAGGCTGTTCCTAAATCACCAAATAGTAAGAAATTTTTTTTCACAAAAATCAGTCTGATTTTCCTGACAATAATAATGGGGCAGCCTCTTCTCGGCCAACACCTGCGAATAAATATCACATGGTGTCTTCAGTGCCATTTGTCGGATATATTGAAAGTCGTGACAAAAATGTAGCGAACTTACATCCCATAGAGAGCGGTAAAATTATTTCTGATATGGCAGAGAAAATTGTTGAAATACTCCAGGCGGGATCGGATCGTCTCAAAATTTTATTAAAAATGTCTGGTGACGCGAATGGTTTGGTCTCGTACAGCACATTGTGTGCTAACAAGTTAAAGGTTTACATTCCGGCTTCACTAATTGAAAAACTGGGTTTAGTCTATGGAATTCATTTGGATGTTTCGGTTGAAGACATAGTGCTAGGCATAGCATCACTTTTAAAGATAATTACAATTTAATGCATGAACAAGTGGTTTGTTGAAAAGGGTCAGGTCATTTTCAAACATACTAAATTAATTTCAATTACTTTTAAAGGGCAGTTACTTCCTTATCGCATCTTTATCTACAAACATTATTTTGATGTGAAACCCATAGTTCAAAAGGTCAACCGGTGAAATAAATGTCGTCGATTTGGGCACTCTGACCAAATCTGCCATAGTAATAAACTGTGCTGTCCTCGGTGCGGCTAAGGTAATTCTCTAACTGATTGCTCTGCACCAGTGATTTGTTGCCCTAACTGGTCAGGTCCACATAGTGCCACTGATAGATACCACTGCAGACAGAGGACCCTAGTATTGGAAACAAAACATATATGGTTTCCAACAATTTATCTTACAGACAAGCCCAATTTCAGCTCTCTCCAGCTTTCCATTCCAAGGAAGAACACGACACCACTTTTCGCCAAGCTGTTCCACAGTCCTCTCAGTACAGCCTTCCTTTTTACAAATGGCATTCTGCAGCCAAGCAAGTCCACCGATCCCACCCCATCCTCTGTCACTAGTAATATAGGTTTCTGTAATGCTAAAACTTTTTCGGCGGTACTTAGTTCACCAGGCAAACGTCTCTTGTCCGAGGCACACTCTGGGAAATCTCAGAACAAACACAGGTCCTTCCAGAATGTCATTAAAATAACACAAGGCCTTCTTTGAGTGACTCCTGCCAAATCTGTCTCACCTATGGATATATATTGTTCACCATTTAATCCTGACAAGATCTTCTCAGTCAACTGAGCTATCCTTCACAGGAATAATGGCCATCAGGATACCACGAACTAGCTGTCAGTTTCTGGCTCCACTATGTCAGATGCAGGCTCATTGGCTGGACATCTCAGAGAAACTGCGATCAAAGTGGTACAATGTGCCACCCTTGAATATAAATACTCTCCACTTGGCGAAGCCTTACATGCTTTATGGCAAATATTACATGATCAAGCTCCTGTGGGACTATTTCGAAGTCACTTACTCAAGTATAGTATGAACATTTTGCAGTGGAATAATTGTCGGTCTCTCACACAGCAGCAGGAACTTTTATAATAATATGCAAGAACACACCAAAATTATGTCATCATGCTTGAAGAGACATGCCTGCTCTTTGATGATAGATGTGCTGTCTTTTTAGGATATCGTTATTATGACAATTAATCTCCTTATATACATGGCATTGCTGTTCTTGTCTCGAAAAACATCCCTTCTACTAAAGTGTGTCCTGGTTTTGCACATCACGAAATTGAACTTGTGCACTTTACGGTTCACATATGTGGGAAGAAAATGAATATTTACTCTCTGTATGTCCCACCCAGGCCCTCTGTAACTGAGCAAGATTGGGATTTATTGTTTGGTTCACTCCGCGAAGATGCTGTAATATGAGGTGATTTTAACTCCCACCATACAGTCTGGGGTGATCGTCCGAGCAGGGGCCCGACTGGCTAACTCAGTTTTGAATACAAAGTTCTCTCGACTTAATAAAGGGCGACACACCTTCATGGGCTCTTATGAGCGACGGAGTGCAGCGATATATTTAACCATTTGCTCCTCTACTATCGCCCACAACTTCCAATGGGGATTCACACTGACCCAATGGGCAGTGATCAATATCCCATACTTATACATATCTTGCCTAAGATAATGGCTTATCCTGTATCGTTGAGTGGGTTCTCCCGACTTTGGTACTCTGATTTGAATTACCATAAGACGAACTGGGATATGTGCACACAGTGTCTGACTCACTTGTTAACCAAGGAAACATCCTCATTCGACTCTATTGAACACCAGTATGAAAGTAACGAACATATTATTCAGGAATCCATCACCATTTCAACCATGGCAAGGGCGAATGCAGGTGCTTTCCATTTGTAATGACCCTGTTGGGATTATCTCTGTTCACTTCACAATTATCTTCAGAATAAAGCGCTTTGAGCCTATTGCCAAGCCAGCACGAAGGAGAACCTTTTACAATACCTTCGTGTCCCTGCTAAATTTCGGCAAGTTGTGCGGTCGGTTAAAAGAGACTTCTGACGAAGTTTCTGTGCATCTATCAACAGATATTCTCCATCTTTTCAGATCTGGAATAAAATATGTATATTAGAGGGCAACGTCTTCCCTACAGTGAACTCTGACATTACGTGGCCACACTCTCTAGTTTTCATAAGTTGCTTGACCCCAATTGTGTTCCACTTCCCACTGATCTTGTACCTCTTGACCAAAATACCATGGATAGGAGGGCGCTCCTCAATTCCAGGTATCTTTTGTTAGACATCACTGATGATGTACTTCTTCGTTCCCTTCGGCACAGTTCAACTGCACCAGGCATAGATGGAATAACCTACAAGCATCTACAGAAAATGCTTGCTTTAGGACACAAATGTCTTACGACCATTTTCAATGCTGTACTTCGTACATGGAAGGTTCCTTCACAGTGGAAACTACGGCTAATCGTTCCCATTAAGAAGCCAAACAAATTGGGATGTGGGCTTAAAACTTTTCGGCCCATTACCCTCTTGTTTACTCTGGAGAAAGCATTTGATTGCAATCGCAAATTCGACTTGATTGGTGGCTCGAGGTCAACATTTTATTACATCCTGATCAATTTGGAATAAGAAAGGGGAGGTATGTGGTTGATCCCATTGCAACTTTGCTGTCTAGAGTGAAACATGCATTTGCACACATATCTATTTTATTTTCAGTTTTTTTTATAGGTCCTCTGCTTTTGATTCGGTTATTTTCCCCAACTTGCTTGACGAGTTGAAGCTCTTAGAACTTCCTGGACCTTTTGTCTGTCTCATTCACATCTACTCTTCTCATATTAGTCACATCAAGATTGGCAATCAATTTTCTACTGACAGGACACATTATGTAGGTCTACCTCAGGGTGGTATTTCAGCCCCTTGCTGTTCCTCTTCTATTCTATATCCAGAGGATCACCTTTAACATTGGACAACGAATGTGTAGCTTGGCATATGCTGATGAAGTTATCCTCTATTATAAGGATGCTGATTTGTTTACCGGACAAAATGTGTTCAATAGGTCTTCGGGGTCTCTTCAGTTGTGGTTAGATAAGAAGAATCTTACTCTCTTCTCGGACAATACCAAAAATTCTTTTGTTCACCATAAAATGCATCCAAGGGGATGAAGTCAGCATCACCTTCGCCAACGCCAATCTTCCACTAGTGAGTTCTCATAAATATTTCAGCATTTATCCCGACTCCTAATTGAATTTGCTCCTGCAGATGAAGTGTCTCACTGCCGGAGTACATGCTGCAATCTCTATTTTAAAGGCAGTCTGCCATACTCAATGGGGTGGAGACCCAAGGATGTTGCTAATTATTTATACCTCGTCCATTCGACCATGTATGAGCTATGGCTCCCAATTTATGAGATGTGTTAGTTTGCATCTGTCCACCACACTACAAAAATTACAAAACGTCTGTTTGCGTAAATGCCTTGGTCTGATGCATTCCACTTCTATAGCGGCTATGCACACCGAAGCTTACATCTTTCCATATTTCCCGCGTAAAGATTGCATTGATACGAAGTATTGGATCAAGTCGAAGAGTAACACGATGAATCCCTGTCATAGACTACTGGATTCTCTTGCCTTACTTCCCCTCGAACAAATTGTGCAATGTGCCATTTATATTCCTTTACACACAAAACCACTTTGTTACTTGCTGGATTTTTAATCTGCCTACTATCAACCTGCTATCATACACCTATTCTGTGGCACTAAAAACTAACTGTTTCAGGCGGAAGTTGTTGTCGAGCATAACTGTCATTTGAATCGCAACAGTGAAGATCTACACATTTATACGGATGGGTCTAAGAATGTTGATTCAACAACTTGTGCCTATTCTGCTCCTTCGCATAAGCCATCAAGGATATTCAAGCTCATGCCTACTGCATCTATTTTGTATGCAGAGGCTTACACGATTCTTCATGATACACAATATACTTCTACCAGAAACTATTGGAGATGTTGGATTTATATGGATTCACAGAGCGTTCTTCAAGTTTTACAATGTTACCTGCGCAATTCTGTCCACGATTATATTATTCTGCAGATCAAACATTCGTTACATATTGCCTCCTTTCAGGATATGCACATTTTTATGTCATGGCTCCCTAGTTATCTCGATATTAGCGGAAACAAAAAGGATAGTTTCTATAGCCAAAATGTCCTGTCATCAACCTCTTCATCTGGAGAAATGTCACACAGCAGGGTTCACGCGCCTGGCTAAACTGTTTGTGTGAAAATTGTGGGAACAGCAGTCGCTTGTGTCTAAAGGCGATACCCCTTACGAACATGAAAAAACGTTCATTCAACAAGTTCCTCGGTTCTGGTCTTACTTCAGTAGTCACATATTCTTTACCACGCTCTCCAGATTGCAGCTGGATCATAGGAACTTCAAGACATATTTGCAATGTATTTCTCTTTGTGAATACACCCGATGCGAATGTGGAGCAGAAATCGAATATATGAATCATACTTTTCAGTGCCCCATCATGATGGTGACATACAGTTTTCTCGCTGTTCTGCAGCAAAGGGGCTTTTTTTTTCACAGTCTTTATCACCTTTCTAGTCTCCTTTATACATCTGATTTGGACATCTACGAGATTTTCTTTGGCTTTCTTCAAAGGGATAAGAGATGCATTTAGGCCGAGGGTCAATATGGGTAGATGAGATCTGTGTTCTCTAATGTGAACTGATGCTGCGAGCCTTGTGCTTGACACTGGCTGAACAGGTTTAAGCCAAGGGCATTAGCTCGTCAAGGTGGAGAACATGGTAGTGAAGTGAAGTAAAGTAAAGTATCATAAACGATGAGCGAGGATAGCATTTGAGTTTGGAACACTATTTATGTAAACTAGTGCTTTGGGATGTTGGCTACTTCCTTTAACCAATTTTTAATTCAATTTTATTAAATTCAAAATGTCACAAGTGTTTTATTTATATAAAAGGGCTTGTCTTTTGAAAAATTAAGATATTTCCAAACATGTTCATCACGTATGACCATGTGACTTTGACAGTTGTTTTAGTTTTATGTAAAAATGTTGGGTACATGCGCAGATTACTTTGATTAGGTCTACCTCATCTGAAGTCTATGATATTGTCCATACCTAGACTTAGGTTGGGTGGTATTTTACGCGTTAATCTTTGACATTAAACAAACAGAGATAACTGCATATATTTATTTTCAAATTCGGCTTAGAAACAATGTTTGTAGTCTGTTATGTCAATAAAGGGTAATGATGAAATATTCCTGGAAAGGTTTTGTCATATGTTTCTCAGTGATTTATGTGACTACCACAATCATTGCTGTATACAAGTTTTATCTTGAAAGTATGTATAAAATTAGCAATAACAGAAGTGTTAGAAATAATTTTTAGTAATCCGTAATTAGAGGCCTATATGCATTTTTACCTCGAAATAAAAAATTAAATTGATAAACAATGGAAGGTAAAGCTGGCGTCAAAACGATCCGCCGCACCCTTAAGTCGCCCGTCCGTCAGTCGGTCAGTCATCCATTCATCTGTTTATTCGTCCGTCAGTTGAAAGCGACTCTCTACAATCCGTCGTCCGTCAGTCCTTCTGTAGGCAAAATTTCCGTGTGACAACTTAGCATCGTGATCATTCTTTGGTTGAAGGTATAGTTTGGTTGGAAATACATTTCCAAGAGAAACATTTTGGGAAAATAATTTTTTTACGTGGCATGTAATTATACTGAATTATTGTTTACATTTTAATTTCCTGAATTTACAACCAATGATAATATACACAGATCCACCGCCTTGCATTTTATTTCAAAGTTCGTATTCGCTTCTAGGTAATGTCAGAAGGCCCATCCATCAATCTGTCAAAAGTAAAGTTTGAGAAATATTTTATGGATTAACGGATAGAATAAAGTTGCCCTGCGATTGGTTGAAGATCACGTGACCGCCGGACAGGCGGGTGACTGACAGATGCGACGGACGGTTGTGAGTCCACCTCAAGTTTGTTTACTGAAAGCATCAGAACGAATTTGTCGATACTCCGTAGACGTAGACAACACTTCCCAGAAAAAAGTCCAGTTTTTATTGATTGAATATTTAGAAAATAAGTAACATTGTAATCAATCTGAAGTCAGCAGAAGTTTCTTAATCATTTTACGAAACTTTAGTACAACTGGATACCAACTGTTTATATTGAAGTGATTTCACCAATTTGATGACTGTGACGTCAGATTTTTCCCTATTACCCCATCCCTTACTTCCCACTACATAATGGGGCCATCCACAGGAATGTGGAGGTTTTTCAGACGGGGATAATTTTAGCATATTTCCTATTCGATATTGGAAAGTACAACGGGGTCCATCTTCCCAAATGTACTATGTGATACAATACGTAGTATCGGGAACGACACGTGAGCCCATCCACTCAATTGTGCTATACAATACCACAACCTACTTTTCGTCAAAACACATCATTTCCTGTAACCGCACTAATATATTTTGGATGTAATGAGTAGTATACTTGAGCGGATAGGCTCAATGGTACATCCTGATACTGTACGTGGTAGCATGACGTACAATTGAGCCCACCCACCCAAATATATTATTCAATTTCACAGCATCAAAGACTTGCCACTACAGAACCCTAACCTAACATTACCTACCTTAAACAATGTTTATAACACCCTTAAAATTATCATACAATACTATCCAATGCTATCTGATTATTAAATAAAAATGGCAAAGACTCGACACTTGAGAATCCTAACCTATAGTTGGACAAGAAACTAAAGATCTGTCTCCATTTTTGTTCTGTGCAGTGGCCGCTTTCCCCTACCTCAGCAAGGAAGTAGGGGTGGAAAGCAGGCTCCCTGCGCTGGAGTCCATATTGCACTAGCAAAAGTGCAACTCAGGCATTTTATTTCATGACTCGTTCATCATTTACACCTACTTATCTTTTGAAATATGTTAACTGTTTCAATCGGAGCCAGTATATCTAACATTCGTTTTTCTATATTTATAGTGGTAAGAGACGACTGAACAAGCGAAAAGAAACATTGTCTTTATTCACTGTTTGTCTCATAAATCTGTACATAAACGTTTTCAAGATGAGCATAAAAGCATAAAGGTACTTGCAAAGGTATGTAACTGGTCAGTGATTTGTTAGAGCCCATTAAAATAGTTAAACCATGAAGCAAACAAAGATTCAAACAAATAAAACAGATTAGCACCACTTGTAAAAAAATTTCCTTCCCAAATAATAGACAAATATGAACATATGCAGTAGCCTAAAACTTTGGAACAAAAGTATCAAGTTTTTCTGGCCATGTAAAACCCGTGTATTAGTTTTCCACACAGCATCACATGTAAAATTGTCTACTTCAATTAATTTCTCGTGTCGTTTTCTTACCCCTAGGTGTTGAAGAGTCAAACTGGTTTTGCTGTTTACTTTACCTTCCAAAATTTGTTTGACTGTTGATTCTGAAGTTCATGTTATGGCTCTTGTTGCTCTAATGATGTACATCAATTTATAAGACTTTTTTTGGTTCACTAAGATGCGTTGCAACATTGTATACAATCTTCCGTGCTCGTTCCCACAGCAAGGGTGTAGATATAAGCATATTTTTCCAGTGGAGGTCTATTGTTAAAACATGCCCTGTTTACCACACCAATTAGTTTTCTACACCCATGCCCATTAGAGAGCTAAGGAGACCTTGGTGGCCGAGCTTTTATTTCATACATAAGTTATTAAATTGGTTTGTTAGGACACAATATAGTCTTATTTATTACGAAATATTATTAACGTTGGACTTCTATTACTTCCATTAAACCTATACATGTCGACCGGCGTATGTAAAGCAGTGTCGCCTCTATGCGCAAGCCCCTGAACTCGCGCAATGATTTTGTCGTGATTGTAGAACTTCAGGAATTTAAGTAGTGACCCTCTAATTTTATTGGACTTGACTCTGTAGTATATTCCAACGCATGCCTATATTGTAGCTTTTCATTTATCCAGTTTGTATAGTTTAGTCTGAAAAGGCAGTTTTTAGCTAACATTACCAGGAATTTTGTACAACCCAATATCTACTGTTTACATGGCATCAGTGACATCACACATTTTTCCTATTATCCCACCTCTTTCCTTCCACTGCCTAACAGAGCATCCATGGGAATGTGGGTGTTTATGGGCAGGGACAATTTTTGCATATTTCCTCTTTTGTATGGGGAATTACAATTGGACCCATCCCATTGAGTACGTGATACCATATGCAGTATCGGGAAATACTCCAGAAAACTCCAGAAAGTGGTATATTTCGACTCTACTAATAACGTAGAACACGAATATACTAGGGGCATTAACGTACGACGAATTTCCTAACATGTACCCACCTAACCTAACAGAACCTAACTCCACGATGGGTGAATCACTATTTTACGTTTTTAAACTAACCTAGGATTGTACGGCTCTAAACTAACCTAGGATTGTAAGGTTGTACAGTAATATAAGATTATACAATATTAAAAAAATCTCCGATCAACACCCTACAATCACAGACTACATGGGAACCCTATAATCCTACGTTATTTTAAATAACTACAATCCTAGGTTAGTTAAAATCGCTACAATCCTAGGTTAGTTTAAAAATGTAAAATAGTGATTCACCCATCGTGGGGTTAGGTTCTGTTCGGTTAGGTGGGCACATATTATACAATTAGTCATACGTTAACGACGCTACTATAGTCGTGTTCTGCGTTACCTACGAATACTCCAAGGTTAGTATAGAAAGAATGTGAAATTGTGCTGTATAAACGTCCGGGAAAAGCCTTGTTTGACTTACGTAATATAACTACATTTGCACGTTAAGCTACCGGATAGAATTTGTGGGTTTCACACTAAACTACGAATTTAGGATTTTAGGGATTTAAAGGAACGTAAAACCCACACAAATAATATAAATGCACTCACCAATGTAGGCGGGTTGTACATACTCTTGTCAATGGCCCATTCAACGTCAGATCACTAGATGAAATCACAGTTTTCACGAAGCACCACATACGCGAATATAACGCACTGAAACACTCATTTACAGCCGAATATATATACAGAAGCACTCGTTAATAGGCTAATATAACGCAGAAACGTAGTCTTGCTTGCTTTTTTTCCGTCTTAAATCACGAACGAAGCACCATCGAACTGACCACGACCGCTGCCTGCATGCATACTAACGTATGACTCGTGATGTTTTAAGCGCCCGGTAGATTGCGTGAATATGCTATGCGCAGCCATTATGAATGGCGGCAGACGTTAATAGGCGTAAACATCAACTTTCGCGATTTCTTTAAATATGTTCTACTTATTTTAACATTACGCCGTCTTGAATATCAACAAGGTAAGCTATGCAGAACCCGTTAATGCAACTTTTGTTGGCATAAAACGTTTCATTCAAAACGTAAACAAACTGTCAGAAACAGTCACCTCACAAACTTGTTCAATTTTTTAAAATATGTTGTACTTATTTTAAAGCTATGCCCCCAATATATTCGTGTTCTACGTTATTAGTAGAGTCGAAATATACCACTTTCTGGAGTTTTTTTTATTATTTTCAGTAAAGCCCCTAATCTAGAAAATTACCGTCCATCCAGTCAATTATACTACACGACACCACTACCTTCTTTTTGTCAAAACAATACACTACAATTTACTGTGACCCGATACCATACATGGTATCAGGCGACACAATTGAGCCCACCCGCCCAATATACTATCTGATACCTCAACAGCAAAGACTCATCACCACTACATAACACTAATTTAACATTACCTATCTACAACACATTTAGAACAGCCTTAAAAATATTTAAAGATACTATCCACTGCTATCCGATTATTAAATAAAAACAGCAAACACTCGTTTCCACTACAGAACCATAAACTAAAATTACCTACCTTCAAAACCCTTTTTTATATACTTGATTACATTATAGGATATCATCCACTGCTAAACTAGTTAATTTACAAACATGTGTGCGTACTACATTCACTAATTACTACTATGGTTGGCCCATTGCAAAGAAACACTGGATACATAGATATGTAACAGCTTTTTCCAACACACTTAATATTCTCAAAGTACATAGATTCAAATAATTTCACAACTACAGTTTCCATGTACATATCCACATACTGATGTGGTTCCTTTTCAAAACTCTTAAATCTTGCATCCTTCTCGTTGAACATCACACTTGCTACTAACAGAGGTTGTTATTCTTTCACTACAATCTACTCTAATTCACAATTCACCCATACTAATAACACCTGCATAATCAATTGCCTCTTTCGGAAGTGGTCTTTGACAAGGTTCCCTCCACAGGATTCTGGAGGAAGATGAATGAGCTCCTTGCGGACAAGTGGGTAGTAGAATGGATTGGTAACTTTATCAGGGGACAGAGCTAAGGGGTTAAAGGGGGGGGGGAGACATGTGACATCAGGGGTGCCACAGGGAAGTGTGCTTGGCCCCTTGTTGTTTACCATAATGGTAAAATGAGGATGGAGTGGGGAAATAAGGTTGTTTGCTGATGATTGTGTGTTGTATGCAAAGGTGGGTGGCAGGATGACATTGATCAGATACGGCCATGGAATGGGAGGAATAAGATGATCAATGTCCGAAAGACTCAGATAGTGAGGTTTACGAGAAAGAGGGCGAAGAGCAGGGACATTTACAAATGGGAGGGACAAGAAATTGAGGAAGTATCAGAATATATTGCGAGGAGATCTTGGGTGGAAAAAGCAGGTAGAACAAGTGGTTATGATGGGCAGAAGAGCTTTGGGAATGCTGGGGAGGGTACTACAGGGAGTAAGTAAGTAGTGAGGGGAAGGAAAAGCCAATTAACAGCCTTAATACGGGTCCGATGCCCAACAACCCACATACACACGGCGCCCTGCCGCCGACCCAATGATTTGGATATGTGTCCGGGTGCATTTCTTTTACAAACATCCTGTGAGTTATGGGAGCCTAGGCTTCCGGTCTCACGGCATACAGGCCATTCGGTGGCATATGAGGGTTCAGCTGCGGTGAAGGAAAAGGAAAAGGCTTATGGCACAATGGTGCGGCCTATATTGGAATACGTAGCAGCGGAATGGTATCTGTTCGTGGAAGTGGAGGTGCGGGAGCTGGAGAAAGTACAAAGAAGGGCAGCTAGATGGGTGAATGGTAGGTGGAGAAGGCAGGGGCAGAATGGTGAGGATGAAAGGAACTTTTGTCCATCAGTGATGGACATGAAGAAGTGTGGAGAGGCGGGTCAGGTTATACAGGCTGGCGAATGAAGAGGGGTGGATAGGGGAAGTTGGGTTGCTGGTTGCCTAGAGGGGTGTACAGAGGGAGAGGTAACAGCAGTATTAAGATACAGATGGTATGGAAGAGAACGGAGCGGGGTAGGCAATCCATGCTTGTAAGGTCGGTGAGGGTGGAATTTATTGCGGGATGAAATTGCGACAATAGAAGGTGCTAGGAAAGGACTGGAAAAGAAGTGAGAGAGAGGGGTGGATGAACTTGCCACCGAGCAGCCGCACAATAGCAAGTATAGCATTATTATTGATAAGAATAATTAGCTTCTAACATTTTGGTGTAGCTAACAGAGCAGCATGTGTAGTCATTTTACTAACTTATGTAGCCCACTGAACTAAATGTTCATGAATTTTTCCAATACTATTGGTTAATCGCAAATTACATTGTTACCGTAAACAGCATATTAAATGTATTAATGCTTCTACATCTGCTATATTAACTTTCTCAATTGCAATCAAATGAGAAAATAATCTTTGCACAGCTTTGTTGGAGGGATCGTAGCAGAGAGAGAGACACCACACGACACTGCTGGCACTATACCAAACATATAACATAGCTCTCTAGTACCACGCTGTTAAATACCATTGATGCAACTTTAGTTTTTCTGACAGGTAACATGTGCGTAAGGAGCAGCTCTCACCCAACCGCACTCTGCCACTATCACTACTGAACTGAACAACCTCACCCCTTCACACAGACAAAATGGTCTCACCCGACATGCTCAACATATTTTGGACTTCTGAACATTATTTTCTAATTTGGATTTCATTTTACCAATCTCTTCCACCCATGTTATTCTTTTTTTCTACTGTTAGCACTGCGCCTACCACTACGTCATGCATAAACAATATGAGCCATCAAATAGTAAAAATCAGCCTTAAATTTTGAATATACATAAAAGAAAAAATATTTAGGTTTTATTACTTCTGTATACAAAAGAATTCAAAATGAATTAGCATGGAGCAAAAATCAACCTTTTCGACTAAAAAAATAAAACCATCTTACGCACTAAAAATACTCTTTTGCTGCAAACTGATAATGTATAAATATAACTTATAAATTACCATTTTGATATAATAGTTATCAACCAAACAGCCTCTCACCTGTTTTTGGGTGCATTAAACTAAACTAAAATCTAATATGATAAAATAACTAACTATACCAACTTAACCTAGAAATTTTGGTTAAGAAATGTTTTTTTGATAAGAAAAAGAGGTTAGGGTGGCTCTTTAAAATTGGGGCCTTAATAGTTTTCACTTCATCCTAATTTCAAAAAAATTTGCCTGACAGAGTATTTAAGAATAAATTATGTGTCTGGTTGTTGGCAAACCCACTTTATAACCTTGATGAATTTTATTATCAGTGTGGTGTTATTTGTGTATTGATTAAGTTTTGCTGATTGTGTAGTTTGTTTATGTATATTGTTAAATTGTAATATTTTTACTATCACATAGTCTGTTGCATTTTTTATTATGCTGAATACTGATTAAACAATCAGTTATTCAATGTAAAGGATTTTTAGTTATGTATAGGATTCTGGCTAAATTACTGTAATTATTGTGCAGGGCGATAATAAAAATAGGGGCTAATTTGAAGGAAAGGTCTGACCGATGTACTGCTTACAGTATCAAGACTCCCCACCCCCTTAGGAGACCTTTATCACCGGAAGAATTCAGTTACGGGGTTCCGCCCAAGCAGACTCCGGTTTTTCACTCGGTGCTGAACCAACACCCCAATGTGTTTGAAGTGTTGGACTCATTGCGGTGGACCACCATTACCCAGCATGAGATTCCAACCGTGTCAGACACCTCCATTTTTGTGAGACCCATTAACTATGATGGCCCCACGTGACAAGCCACTTTGAACCAGGTGACGGACATGCTTAAAGACGGTGTGTTGAGCCTAGCAAGAGCCCGTATAACTGTCAAGTAGTCATGGCGGACAAAAATTACGGTACGCTTAAGTTCCATGTAAATTCCAAGCCTGTGAACAAGTTAACTGTGAATGACACCCTAACACTACTAAACATCTTGGACAGACTGACAGGGCTGGGACAGGTCAAGGTTAGACCCTAAGTCTGGCTTTTGGCAAGCCCCGTGAGACCAGAAGACAGACCCAAGACAGCTCTCATTATGCCAGACAGCTGGCGGTTCCAGTTTCGTTGGATGCACTTCTGTCTGCAGGATGCCCCTGCGACCTCTTAAGTACTCATAATGCGGGTGCTGGATGGATACATATGCCTCTTCGCTGCGTACCTCGACAACATGGTGATGTGGTCTCTGTCATGGGAGGAGCACGCCCACAACCTTGCGCTTGTGATCAAAAGACTCGAGACCCACTGCCTCACCTGCACACCCCATAAGTGCTATGTCAGTGTGACCAAACTCCGGTACCTAGGATATGTGAACGTGCAGGAGAACTGACTGTCCCCGGAACAGTTGCAGCTGATTGACGGGAAGCCCCCGCCTCAGACACACAAACAGCTTCAGTGGTTTGTGAAGCTAGTGAAATGGCTCCACAACTACATCCCAGACTTTGTCATGGTCACAGCACCCCTCAATGGCCTACTGTCACCCAAGTACCGGTACCACTGGACGTACGCAGCCCAGCGGGCCTTTAATGACCTGCAATGTAGGTTCTGCGAATGCCACCTGCTCACCTGCCCCGACTACTCCCGCCACTTCTGCGTGCAGACAGACGTGAGTCAGGAGGTTTTGGGCTTGGTGTTATACTTGCTAAACGAGCAGGGCAAACTCCTTGTTGTTGATTAAGCAAGCGTGAAATTTGGAAAGGCTGAGAAAAACTATGACCTGAATGAGCGTGAGTGTCTCGTGGTTGTGTGGGTGCTGAAGCGCTACCGCCACCATCTGAAGTGCAGAGAGAGCCTTGGCTCTCAGTTTCAATAGAAACTGAATATTAAAGGATATATGTGCCCTTGAAAATGTAAATTTTTAACTGTACTTTTGTAAAATATCGAAAACAAAAAGTGAAATTAAATCACAATTCCGCAAAGATTGTTTTATATTAACAGGCTCTTCTAAATGAGAGCCAACTGTCATTAATATCTCCCCGTAGTGAAAATAAAAGGGGTGGCTACCTTTTATTATATACAACTTTTTTACAGTCTGAAATTATGAATGTTTGATGCTGGTTTATTCCAGTTGATTAAATCAGGGGAAGTTGCAGAATTTACGCTAATTGTAGATTGCTTGTTCTCCAAACTTTTAAGGTGTTTCCAAAAATGGGAAAGCGATGTCCCCTTTATATCCCTATTACAATAATCTCTAGCTGCTACAAACTGGCTTAATTTATTCATGCTTAAAAATGTCTCCAGTTCTAGTGAAATATCATGGATGTCATGCAAAATTTTCTGAGATATTGAGTGGGCTGTATGTGGCACAGTGGAGATTTTTGTAATTACACTGGAGAGCCAAAAAAACTGGTATAGGCGTGCATATGCAAATAACAGAGATATGGAACCAATCAGAGTAACGTGATGCAGTCGGCAGCGCTTATATAAAACAACAAGCGTCTGGTAAAGTTGCTAGATTGGTTACTGCTGCTACAATGGCAGGTTATAAAGATTTAAGTGAGTTTGAACGTGGTGTTATTGTCGGCACACGAGAGATGGGACATAACATCTCCGAGGTAACGATAACATTTGGATATTCGCGTACAACCATTTCACGAGTGTACCGTGAATATCAGGAATCCGGTAAAAGATCAAATCTTTGACATCGCTGCGGCCGGAAAAAGATTGCAAAAGAACGGGACAAACGATGACTGATGAGAATCATTTAACATGACAGACGTGCAACCCTTTCTCAAATTGGTGCAGATTTCAATGCTGGGGCATCAACAAGTGCCAGTGTGCGAACAATTCAACGGACCATCATTGATATGGACTTTCGGAGCCGAAGGCCCACTCGTGTACCGTCGTTGACTGCACGACACAAAGCTTTACGCATCGCCTGGGCTCGCCAACACCGCCATTGGACTGTTGATGACTGGAAACACGTTGCCTGGTCTGACGAGTCTTGTTTCCAATTGTATCTGGCGGATGGACGTGTACGGGTAAGGAGACATCCTCATGAATCCATGGACCCTCCATGTCAACAGGGGACTGTTCAAGCTGGTGGAGGCTCTGTCATGGTATGGGGCGTGTGCAGTTGGCGTGAAATGGGACCCCTGATACGTCTAGATATGACTCTGACATGTGACAGATACGTAAGCATCCTGTCCATTCATCGGCACCCATTCATGTCCATTGTGCATTCCGACGGACGTGGACAATTCCAGCAGGACAATGCGACACCCCACACGTCGAGAGTTGCTACCGAGTGGCTCCAGGAACACTCTTCTGACTTAAGACACTTCCGTTGGCTACCTAAATCACCAGACATGAACATTATTGAACATATCTTGGATGCCTTGCAACGTGCTGTTCAGAAGAGATCTCCACTGCCTCACACTCCTATGGATTTGTGGACTGCCCTGCATGATTCATTTTGTGAATTGCCTCCTACATACCGTCAGACAATGGAGTCCATGCCACGTCGTCTTGCGGCACTTCTGTGTGCTCGCGGGGGCCCTACACGATATTAGGCAGGTGTACCAGTTTTTTTGGCTCTTCAGTGTATGTGGCTCATATCAGCTGCTGAGGATTCCAAGGAAACAGTCCACATTGTCAGATTGCATTCTATGTTGTTCAGCTAAACAGAATTATGAATGGCTATGTTCTGTGTCTGTGCAAAATCTTTTTTGTAATTTTTTTTTTTTTTATGTTTTGTCTTTATTTTTTGACAATTGCTGAATTCACCATTCATACCCAGCCTTCTTCCTGCCATTCTTCAGTGAATTGAAGAGCTTGAGATCAATTGTTTGAAGTATATGGGAGGCATTAGGCAACAAAGCTATAGGCTGTTCACTGTAAAGTGAGCAGTTTTTAGGCCCTAGTTACTTTTTCCTTTCAGTCATTTTTTCTCCTTTAACCACCTGTTTAAATAAATATTACCATGTAAGTAATAAACACAGTGCGTATATTCCACTGCACTTGGAAGTTAACGTGAAAGGCTACAATAAATATTATTCCAAGTGAGACGGCTTTCAAAAGTTCTCACTTTACCATGAATGGCCTATACTAGAATTATACCATGCTCATCAAAAAATGTACTGGTTTGCATGATCAAATGTGATGATTTCCCATCAAAGAGCAGTACAACAGTATAATAAATGTTTTTCTGAACCAACCAGAGATGAAATATATTGGTTATAAATTAATGAAGAAAACTGTCAGTTATCCATTAATTTTGGGACTTGTCATTACCCCACTGAGCGGGCGTACAACTATATCTTGGAGAAAACATTTCTACCTGAAACAGACAAATGGTGGACATAGGCTTACAGAAGCATTTTCTTATGCCAACACTGTAAATCACTTTTTTCCATTGGTATTCCCTTGCTTATAAATAAATCTGTTGCATTTTTGTGCAATCACTTTGTTTTTTACAGTTTAGAAAAAAAACTAGGTATTTCCATTTAAAGTTCTGTGTGGGTAATACAGTTTCTAATAGACTGTCATTTAAATATTTCTGTGTGTCTTTGAACCATGAAGTGATGTGTTCTTGCTTAACTGGTGCACTGCTTAAAGTTAAATTTTGCAGCATCCTTAGGATCAGGCCCAGATTCCTTCTTAGTATAAATTGGGACAACTTTCTTCCTGGGCAACCATTTTTTAGAAGGATAATCTGTGTTCAGGTCTATAGTAAGTTGCTCAGTGTTATCTTGCAAGTCTTCCCTTGTAATGAGAAATTCAGCCTTCATAATTGAAGTGGCCCATTCTATTAACATTTGCTCCTCTTCCTTTGTAAGGCGTTAATATGAGCCCATTTCTCTCCCAGCTAGAGTTTTCCCTTTTATTTCGTCTGAAAGGATGTTCCTGGGCTCAACATCTTTTCTATCAGCTTTCTTTCATTCTTTTCATTCAGCTTTTTTTATGCTGATGCCAGCTGTAACATCAGCCAGGGTAACTGTCATGGCAGATTCTTCAACAACAGTAATACGTTCACCTGCTTAGTAAATGTGAGAAGAAAATTGTCATGCAGCACAAAAGCATAAACATTTTATCAGGACTGCCCTCAGCTATATACTTGAAGAGAGCGCTTTCCAAAATTGTTTGGGTTCATTCACAAAAACAATGTTTGATAACAAGACACAGAGTTGTGCTAATAAATACATAAATTGTAATTGTTATTAGAAACATATTCAAATGAAAGTAATGACTGCTGCAACAATAATGAAAACTAGTATTTTTTTTTGTTAGCTGAAATAGCATAAAAATTATATATACAGTTATTTTAATAGGTGCTATTTAAGCCATCAACCATAACTTAGTCAGATCTGCCAACTTTTACTGTTTGGTCATATTTTGTACTGGAATAGCAACAGTTTATGGTTTTACAGCTGTTACACATTTTTTACGGGTTTTGTGTTTTGCCCTGCATGCGTAACGAGATTAGGTTTAGTCACGTGCAGTAAATCACGGCCCAACGATCTTATTTCTCTTTCTCCCGTGAGTCTCGAGGAAACGCGCATGTGCAGTAAGCAGTGTGTGGTCTATCGGGCAGTCCGTATTGTGATACTCAAGTACCACCATTTGCAGCAGTATGTACGAGGTGCTTCAGTGTTACGAATTCAAAATGGCATATTCCGTATCTTTGACAAAGCAAGCAAGTGCGTTTCAGTGTGAATGTTACAAAAAACGTATTAGTGTACGTGTAAACAACCTGCGTTTTATGTAGTGATGTTCGTTATTTTTATGGAACGTGAATGAATTTTCTTCTTGTACATGTTGAAAATGTCAGACAAGGAAAAACCGTATGGTCAGGTTTTTAA
This sequence comes from Clitarchus hookeri, assembly GCA_002778355.1. Taxonomy (NCBI): domain Eukaryota; kingdom Metazoa; phylum Arthropoda; class Insecta; order Phasmatodea; family Phasmatidae; genus Clitarchus; species Clitarchus hookeri. The sequence goes on from NQII01001790.1 coordinate 211,369, forward strand.
GCGTGAATATTCTTTGCAATTTTTGTGTATATGTAAATCGGACAAGGGTGATAAATTCACTTTTTGCACAGTGTGCCATTCTGATATAAGCATTTCTCATGGTGGAAAAAATGATATAAGCAATCATGTGAGAACTGGGAAACACGTTAGTAATTTTAATGTTCAACAAGAGAACAAAAAAATTGATAATTATTTTGGTAGTTAGTGAAGCAATTCAAGCAGAATGCTATTTTAGTTTTTTGAGGGAACGTCATATATCATTCAGTGTAGCAGATCATGCAGGGCCATTACTCAGAAAGATGTTTCCAAAGTCAGATGTGGCTAAGCAATATGGATGTGGTCATACAAAAACTACCGCTATTGTAAAGTGTTTACAGAATGGACCATTTTGTCTCGCTACTGATGGAAGTAACGACACAGGTTCTAAATTGTATCCTCTTGTTGTTACATATCATGATACAGAGTCAAATGCTGTAGCGAGTTCTTTGTTGTCCATTTCATCTCTTCAAGGTGACTTTACAGGAATGACCATAGGACAGTTATTGTTAACAGAGCTTGAATCTTTGCAAGTGCCTTTTGCAAATGGGGTAACTTTTTATTCTGGTAACACAGCTGTTATGACAGATTGTAAGAATGGTGTCACTGCATTTTTTAAAGAGAAGCAACATAACCTCATCACACAATTGGTTGCATTTGCCATTTAATTAATCTACCTGCAGAAAAAGCAAGTTCTAGCATTTCAGTTAAAATAGATGAAGTGATTGTAGATATTGACTACTTCCTTGAAAAAAGTGCAGAAAAGAAAGACAGGCTTCAGAAATTTCAATAACTTCATAACAAGGAAGTTAAAAAAATTCTAAAGCATGTCTTCACAAGGTGGATTTCTTTAGGTACAAGTCTGGTAAGGATTGTTGATCAGTGGGTTCCACTTCTAAGTTTTTTCAAGGAATAAGTTGTAGTCAAAAAATCTCACTCTTCTTTTCAGTCTTACACAATTCTTGTTAAGAAACGAGAATGCAGTGATAGCAATTCCATTCACATTGAAAAAGCCATTGGCAAAAGGAAAGCAGACAATGCTGGAACTACAGGTGAGAAAAAGCAGAAACAATGTGTTAGTCAGAAGAGCAAAAGTAGTGTTTTGAGAAGCAACAACTGTATTTTGGGCAGTGAAGAAATGCTTTTCATGTTTCTTTTGTTTCCACTAAATAAAGCATTAGTCAGAAGAGCAAAAGTAGTGTTTTGAGAAGCAACAACTGTATTTTGGGCAGTGAAGAAATGCTTTTCATGTTTCTTTTGTTTCCACTAAATAAAGCATTTAATTTTTTTTCTGTAAATGTTACTCCAATTTGATAAATTGAATCTGATTTTCCAGCCTGAAAGTCCACAAATTCATATTTTGCTAATTTTACTAAATGAGTTTCTAAGAGATTTGTTTTCCAAATTTGTTAGCAAGTGCTGTCAAAAACACAGAATTGTTAAAAGTCAATTATCACAGTGAGAGTGACCAGAAATTAAATTGTGATTTGGTTATTGGAAGTCAGACTCAAGGGATTTTAGACACACTCCCAGAGAAGATAAGGTAACTTTTTTTTTCAATGGTTAGGAAGTACTTTACTGCGGCATGTGACTATGTTGTACACAAATTTCCATACAACAATGAAATTCATCGAGCACAAGTTGCCAACATAGATTGTTTTGAAAATGTATGTTTTGAGAATGTTGAAGTATTTTGTTAAATTATTTCTCTTCATTTTGCCAGTTTGTGGTGGTGAATCAAAAGATGATGCCATCAATGAACTACAAAAATAATTCACATCACTGCAGGTGGAAGATGTAGCAGGCATTGCAGAAAAGGGGGACAGAAATGATGCAGCATGGGCTAGTGTGGGTGCTTTGCAAAGAGGTGACAAGACCCCAAAATACCAACAGATTTCTCAAGTAATTCTAATCATTCTACTTTTGCCTCATAGTAATGCAGCATGTGAAAGAATTTTCAGTGCAGTGAAGAAAAATAGATCAGAGTTCAAATGATCAATGAACAACAAAACCATTCAAAACATTTCAGTTTTGAAAAGCAGTGTTTCACCAGTTTGCTACAACAAATCGTTCAGTGCCAACTTTTTGAAAAGAGCCAAACAGTAACATCGAGGTACTTAAAGAAGAAACTTAACAAGTAATTTGAGGTGGTACAGTGTGATTGCCTTTTTGTACAGTTGATAAATAGTATATATAAATTTTTGTGTACTGTGAAGGAACTGAACATATCGAACAGTTTTATTAAAAGAGATAGCATACATTTCTTTATTACTTGTTCACTGTAAGGTTTACATTATGTGAACACTATCTAGGACACCGCCATTAGTGATACTGGCGACCTGGCAATGCCGCCAAAATTACATTGGGTAAAGCAAGTAATTACTACAAGTTCATAACACCTTCCCCCACTCAAATAGGACAAGATAATATTGTGAAAATGTAACACCGACAATCAACTCATAAGCCATTGTATGGTGAAATAATAAAATAGAACAAAATTGGCATGTGTGTTAGCAGTGCACTGATGCACTGAGTCATTAAGCACAAGCCAACAATCATTCAAATTGCTGAGGGGGTCGAGATATCCAGCCAGACTGCATAATAGTAGGACCTGGAGGCCACTTAAGATGCTGGTGACAGTGCACTTGCCCTCGTGAAGAGACTGAAATGGGTGGAGTCACCTGTGGATGGTGAATATCAGGGAAGCTGCTGAATGGAGACCCTGGTGGTGAGCTGGCAGTACACAATGTCAATGCAGAGTCGCCATCCTGATGAGTAGTAAATGCTGACACCTTTGTAGAACTTACCCTGTCCTGTGTAGCAGGTAGCGGCAGCAGCCTGTCATGAGTTAGGTGCAGTGCAGCAGCAACCACCAGCGTAGAAACAGGATGGTGGTATGAAGTTGATTTTTAAAGGCATCATTGGCAAAAGGTTCTCCTGACAGGCAGCCTGTGGCAGTTGAGAAGAAGGCATGTGTTGAGTAATGGTGCCGTGAAGTAGCTGGGTTGATTCTGGAGTTTCAGCTTCACTGTCAGGCATTTGCAACTTGTCATAAACAAATGGTTCAGGAACATGTTCTGCAAGCTCTGGGGCGAATCTGCGATGCACGTCATCACTGGAAATGTTCTAGACTATTGCACCATTGTCAAGCTTGATGTTATAAGCTCGAGCACTGGAATGACCACAAACCACACCTGGTAGCCAAGTAGACTTACATACGCCATGCTTCATCATCCAGATCAATTCTTCAACTCGTAGCTTTGGAAAGAATAAGAATGCTGATGCGAGTTTAGACGGTTTGAGATCAGGGTGCAGCTGGGTAAGGTGAGTGCGAAACATCCTACCCACTTCCTTAGCAGGGGTTTTGCCAGTAGACGAGGATGGGCGCGTGCACATAGCCCATAAATTACGAGCAACACAAACATGGATATCTGGATCAGAGAATTTTAACATCAATTTTTTAACTGTTTGCACTGCACTCTCCGCCAAATCATTTGAGGAAGGGTGCCAGGGCAGGGTATACAGGTGATGTATACCATTACTGTGAAGGAAGTCATTAAACTGATCCGACATGAACTGCCGTCCATTGTCAGTCACTGTCACCAAGGATTTACCAAAATCTGCCAGGATGTAATGCATGTGTGTAATGAGGACTGCAGCCATCAAACTCGACACCACTTTAACAATTGGCCACTTAGAAAATTCATCTATTACAATGAGCAAATAGTGTCCAAGGAAGGGCCCTGCGTAATCTAGATGCACTTGTTCCCAGGCTCTCTCAGCCCGAGGCCATGGATACACAATTGCCCTTGGAGGTGTATTAGCCACTGTTTGGCAGGTCTGGCACAGTTTCACTTTATTCGTAATATCACTGTCTATGTTTGGCTACCAAACAATGGTCCGAGCATTGACCTTACTGTAGTTTTCACCTTGATGCATTGAGTGAATTAGGTCTTACACTGTCTCTTGCAATGCTGATGGAATCACTACGTGCTCATGCCATAAGATGCATTCGGAGTGCAACGACAAAGCTGCTCTCTTGAAGTAAAATGCAAGTGACTCAGTGGGTACTGTGTGCGCTTGGCCACCCTTGATGTATGTAGATCTTGACTTGTCGTAGCACCACGTCAATGTCCGTAGCCCTTGCAATATTTCGTGGTGACAGCAAGCGCAGATCTCTAGCTTCAAGGAGGTGCACACCAGCAGGCTCCAGAAATACATCCTCACCGGGAGTAGGTCGAGGCAGTCTACTCAAAAAGTCTGCATGACCAACTGCTGTACCAGGTTTATGACATAACTCATAGTCAAAAGAACTCAGAATGAGTGTCCNAAGTCTGCATGACCAACTGCTGTACCAGGTTTATGACATAACTCATAGTCAAAAGAACTCAGAATGAGTGTCCACCTCAACATTCGTGGAGATAAATGCGGTGTTAGCCTGTCAGGAGCCAATATGTCAAGCAAGGGTTTGTGATCGGTAATGATTATAGACCGACGAAAGGCCAAGTAAGGTGTGAACTTTTTAACTGCAAATGTGATTGCAAGTCCTTCCCAGTCTAGTTGTGAGTCAACTCTCTCTGTGGCAGACAGTGTTCGAGATGCGTAGGCAATGGGCATCTCTCTTGTTTTGCGAGGCTGAGCACCTGGTATGATGTGTGCCAGCACTGCACCAACCCCCCCAGGTGAAGCATCAGTAGTAACGACCAGGGGTAAGTCAGTGTTGTAATGAGCTAATACTTGGTGACTGGTTAACATATCTTTAACTGTCTGAAGTGCCACTTGGTGCTTCGTGGTTCAAGCCCATTTAGATTTTGAGTCTAACAAGCGGTGTAAGGGCTCTAATATGGTAGCCTTATCCTTGTAGAATCTACCCTGTAAAATGAGATCAAATCCAACAAGGACTGAAGTTCCTGTTTTGTACATGGACTGGGAGCATTTGGAAACTGGCAAAATACAAGAAAACAGTTGTTTTGTTAAGGGTAATTCTTAGTAAACAATGTTAAATGTCTCAATGTCATATCTGGCTCTAAAGCTGGTTCCACAATACAGCGATGTGATGCATTGCAATGAGCTATTGCCAATTAGGATGAAGCAACAGTCCGTTACAGTGCGTTGCAACGAGTTTATTGCGCAAAATCCTGGCATTGCGATTGTCGGCGACAGCCAAAAATGGAGAAGAAGAAGAACAAGTGTGTGTACATAGAGAATAAGAACAACTATTTGTTTACATCTTGAAGTCTTAAAGCGTGTTTACATCCAAGTCTTGAATTATCTATTAAAACATCAAAATAATAATTCTCCTTCGTCTTACATGTCTCTCATACCCGATGTTTGCTGCTATGCAGTTTTCATCGCATATTGCATTCATATTGCCATGCTTGTTATTCAAAAGTAATAATTGTGCTGATAAAATATTTCGTCAGCGGGCCACTCTGACGAGTCGGACAGGCCACTGTATGAATAGCAATGCTTGTGCCATGTCTTGTGAATGAGCATCTTCATCAGGCTACTCACCTGAATTAATTAGAAAACAATAAATTAACCAGAATCTACCACAATTAATATTATATATTTGAAACAAGCCGTATGTTGAACTAGAACTACGTAATATATGCGTTATAGTTTACACACTTTTATTCCTAACAGTTTAAAAAGGTTTTGTGATAAATTAATGCAAGAGCATTAGACACAAATATGGNTTTACACACTTTTATTCCTAACAGTTTAAAAAGGTTTTGTGATAAATTAATGCAAGAGCATTAGACACAAATATGAATTGCAGTTAAGAAAAAAAAATGTTTTATAAATTTAAGTTTTGCTGCTGACATTTTCTCAGACTTTAAGAATAAATATTAGAGACAATCAGAACACATGATCTGCACAATATCTTATTCTGNGTTTACACACTTTTATTCCTAACAGTTTAAAAAGGTTTTGTGATAAATTAATGCAAGAGCATTAGACACAAATATGGATTGCAGTTAAGAAAAAAAAATGTTTTATAAATTTAAGTTTTGCTGCTGACATTTTCTCAGACTTTAAGAATAAATATTAGAGACAATCAGAACACATGATCTGCACAATATCTTATTCTGATCTCTAGTCGTGTTACACTGACTGACCGGAAAAAATTACATACTAGTGCCTGCCCGACTAATGGTACTACTTGCAGATGAGGGTTGGTTTATGGTTTTCTAGCACTTCTCTAAGGGACTACGAACAGCGTAACAGAGATCTCACCCAAGTGCTTGCTTGCCATTGGGTTTGTCCAGGATGGCTCGGCATAGTGAAGTCAGTTAGTGAACACTGATGTGCATGATTTTTGATCACAGTGGTAGACAAACATCAATATAAAATATTTATAAATGTATATTAAAATTTCCACCTCGTGGAGCCCGGGGCCGACTGTACCCATCTTTTCCCCCCTGCCCCCTCTCTGGGTGGGCAACATATCTGTATCCTATGCGGGAGAGATAATTCTAAATAATAAAACTTAGTTTGTTAAAAATATGATTTGATATTGGAAAGTTTCTATTAAGTCAAAAGTGTTCATGTTTTGGGATTAAAATTTTAAAATTTCTAAACATTGCTAGCAAACCGATGAAAGTGTAGTTTCAATCGTTTTTTTTTCTTATTCTAGTTTATTAAGATTTTTACAAGCTGTACTACCATATAGAGTTATTTTGGTATTTTTCATATATCATGTTTATAACATAAGTTCTGGTTAAAATATTTTTGTTAATAGTTCAAGAAGTAGCTGATACAGAGTATGCAAAATATCAAATCAAAACCTGTTTTAATTTTACCATTTTAAAACTAACGTAGAAAAAATTTTTTTTAAAAATTGTCAAAAGTTGTGAGTTTCAAACAATGGTGTTTCAGAATTATTTATAGAAATAATTACTTTATTAAAACTGATCAAAACACTGAATAGTAAATCACTTAGCTATATAATTTTTTAAACCGGTAATTCTTGGCAGAATTACTAGATTATGACTAAATTTTCATTGGGGTGCAAGCCTCGTATAATAGGCCTGTTCCTCCCATGTCTAATCTCTCAGTATACATGAAAAAACATTAATAAACCCTCATTTGACATGATTTCAAGTTAATGTGTTTCCACTGAACTATTCTTACATCTATTGTGTCCTATGTAAAATATTTGCCAGAAATTTTTTTCCCCAAGTTAAGCCTTCCATAAAGAGCATATTTTTCATAAAATAACTGATGCATCTACATTACTTTATATTATTTCTCATATGTGTATATTCCAGTCCACATTTCTCTTCCAAGAATATTGTATTTGTACTGTATTCAACCTAATAAATTTGGACATTTTATAGATTGAATTCGGGGATAGTTCCTGAAGTACTGCTTAATAAAAATTAAGTGGAATCCCAGAAAGTACGTGAAACACAAGCCCTTATCAACTCTCTTATGATTGTGCAGACACAGTTGGGACAAAACACATACAATTGGGTATAAAACTGTGCCGTGCAGCAAGATAAATAATATGAAATGTGATCATTTTGTGATGAAGAATATATACGTCACTTTTACACTTGATTGTGCTATGAAATAAGCCAAAAATGCAACAGGGAAATATAAAAGTCTCATAATGGAAAGAAAGAAGAAGAAAAAAAACAAAGAAGGAGATATTTTGGTAAAAAGGAACTGAACTATCAACAAATTGCTAAAAAGATAAAAGCATAAAATTGGAATATTGAGTTGGACTCATTTGGTTGTGTTGTTTGAACTGCGAAAGTTTTTTTTACACTGTTAAAAAACATTGCTTATACTGAAAAGTTGCAATCTGCATTGTTTTATAAGCGAAAAGTGATTATTTTAAAATCAAACAGTTGGCCATAGCGAACATTAGTGTTATGTGCTTTAAACACTGTGTGGATGTACAAAACTTGCATCAAATGACAAATATTACTGTCAAGTATGCTGTAGAAATTTGGATCAATTCTATTCAGCCATTGAGTTACATGACTATTATTTCTATTACTCGTAATCTAGTAGCAATGCCTGCCATTTTATTGTGCGTAGTTTTGTATTACAATATTGATTTGTGAGGTATTTATGCAATATAATTCTACTTGTAAATGTTGTTAAACATAATTCTTAGGTCTTTTAACAACTGTTTAAGAGATGCTGTTTTCTGTATGAAGGAGTAAATGGCTAATTCCATTGTAATGGGTGTGACATTTGCTCTAAGTTTAACCCTAACAAGCAATAATAAAATGTATAAAAACCATACATTTACTTAATCTTTGGTTTCACTTTCTGCAGAAATTAAGCTAATGAAATTATGTTTATAGACAGTTTTTAAAAAGTTAGAGGGAGAAGATTTTTGTAACAGGTGTGACATCAGTTACAAAACAACACTTTCAATCTCAAACTTCTTTGGCTAAACTCTGAGAGATAAAAACAGATAAGCTATTTGTATGTTTTACAGGTCTTTTCAAAAGTATAAGAAAAGCCAAAAATGGGTTTAGGATTGAAAGAAATAATTCCTTCCAAATTTATATATATATATATAATATATATAATATATACATTCTTATTAAAATTGTAGCTATAGCATTAAAATGTTTTTACTCCTTTTTTTAGTTTAGGGCTAAAATAATGTTTTAAGTACACAAAACTGTTATTTACACTCCAGTCTTACTTTATGAATATAAAATGTAAAATATAATGTAACATAAACTATATGTTTACATTTCAAATCCAAACCAAATATCTGTGCTGCTGTAAACTTCTACAGCCAGTTCCAGTCAAATGCTATTGAGGTGCAATGGGTGGGCCTGAAAATAGTCCTGAGGTGTCTGAAAGGAACACTAAATTTGGGATTGTGGTTCTCAAATGAAACAGTAATTAATGTTTGATTACTTGGTTATGCTGATGCAGATTTTGCAAATCTGCCTGATAGGAAGTCTGTGACAGGCTGTTTGTTTGAAATGTACGGGGATGTCATTTGTTGGGTGACTAAACCAACTGTTTCATTGTCCATAACTGAATCAGAATTTGTTGCTTTGGCTTCAGCTACCTCAGAACTGCTGTGGCATATACAGTTGTTAAAAGAGTTGGAGATGTAAAGCCCATTAAGCCAGTGACAACCAGTTGTGTATCTGTGCTCTGGGTAACTGGGAACAGAAACGTTTAAAACTCATTGATGTAATGTATACATTTGTAAAAGACCTGTACCAAAATAATGAAATTGCTGTCATCTACATTCCATCATGAGAACAGAAAGCAAACATGCTGATCAAAGGACTAGCAACTGAGTCTTTCCTAAAACATAGGGAAAGCCTAGGAATGAGTGTAGTTAATCATTTAAAAGCCTTTTAACAAACCTAGATAGTATGATGATAATTTGAGGAAGGGTGTTGAATAAATAACAATGTATCATTTATAGTACTCTTATATTACCTGTTTTATGAGTGTGTTTTATTGTTCAGTGTGTGGTACCACTGTTGTTTGATTTTTCTATAATTGTTGTGAAAAGAAGATGTAATGGTGGGAATTGGTTAGATAACTTGTAGGTCCGAGTAATTATGATGAATTATACAGGATGTTTGACAAGGAGTTACCGTCACTCACAGGGCTTATTCCTTACATCATTTGGAGCAAAATATGTCATATAAATGTGAAGCCTACTCCCATTATTTATAGAGTATTCAGCAAATTGGAACTGCCTAGATAATTGTGTATGGGGATGGATGAATGATATATTTTACCAAATGTCTGCACAAACACATGAGGAACTACTTCCGTGTATCAAGCATGCTGCTACAGAAATCAAAGACAGCCGTGTTCTGCCAATTATATGGAAGTAGACAGAAACATTTTTGAACATACTTTGTAAGCTTGTTAGATGCAATTGTGATAATCAACTGTAAACAATAGTTTGATAATACATCACTGTATTACTTCTGAAAGGGTAATTATTTTATTCGTCATTTTTCAAATGTTTTGAATTACTCTGTAAATATTGGGAATATGACCCACATGTGTATGACATATTTTGCTCCAAACAATGTAAGGAATTAGCCCTGTGATGGCAGTAACTCCCCGTGAATCATCCTGTATAATTTAAGGAATACATCCTTTCTGCTTGCTTTATTTACACTATCCTATTACCCATAGTAGTTGGTCTGCTAACAATAACCATGCTACAAGTTACTTGACAAAGTACTCGTTAAACATGGTGTACCCCAAGGTTCAATATTAGGACCAGTGCTATTTATAATTTATATAAATGACCTACCTAATTTTATCTCGAATTAAGCACAAATATTTCTCTTTGCAGATGACACTAGTTTTCTTTATGTAAAAGTCACAATTATAAAGAGTTAGCAAAAACATTGAATATAGCATGTCATTAATTAGAGCAATGGTTCAGTGCAAACAATCTAACACTAAACATTGAAAAAACTAAGATATTAAAGTTTCATAATGCTAAAAAAGACAATATGACATACACCTTAAGTATGGTCATACTGAACTTGAAGAAGACATGTCCGTAAAGTTTTTAGGTTTATATATCAATAACACTATATGTGGAAATCAACATATTGAGAATATTATCCCTAAACTTATTTCAGCTTGTTTTGCTTTGCACAAACTGTCAACTAAAATATCTGTTTCTAATCTGAAACAAATTTACTTTGCATACTTTCACTCCATAAGGTCTTTTGGCATTATATTTTTGGCACCAGCATCATACGATAAATATATATTTTGTCTACAGAAAAAAGCCATACGAATAATCTCAAGAGCTAAATATCGGGACTTATGTAGACCCCTGTTTAAAAAACTGAATATGCTTACATTTGCATCTCAATATAATTCATTAATCAAATTTGTGGTAAAAAACATTAATGAAATCAACCAAAATAGCCTTGTACACTCACACAACACCAGAATTATGAATGACTTGCAAGTAATAGCACAAAGTTGTACCAGAAAGGAGTTCAATACACTGGCATTAGACTTTATTATACATTGCCAGATATGCTATAAGAGTTAAGTAATTCAAATCAGAACTAAATAAAGAATTTTGTTTTAATAAACTCATTTTATAAAATCAAGAAATTTGATGCACATTAACAAATCCAAATTGTCACATGTGTTAGTTTCTTGCTCTCCCACCCATATTGTATATAGCAAAACTATGTAATACTATTGAATAATGTTATTTATGTACTTAGTTAATTATTTACAAAAGGTCACATTTTGTGAATCATACTTTTGAATGATCTTGCAGTATATACATAACTATTTATTCATAAATTGTCAGAGGTAATAGATGTAGTTGCAGTATGCCGTTGAAATGATCCATGTACATTTATTTATATGATAATTATTTGTTTATATGAAACTGTTTACGAATGCAATAATTTTAATACTCTCGGTGTGCATGTATTTATATGTGTGTGTTGTGTGTCTGTATATTGATTTATAACAAAATGAAATCTTCAATATCCTCGAGTTGTTATGCTCATTTAGGATCTGTGAATGCAAATAAAAAAAGCCCAAGTGGCTAGTAATAAGATAACTCAATTGCCATCTGGTATTAGTGCAGTAACAAATGGTGCAATATAGAGTATTACCAAGAAAGACTGGCAAAACAAAAACAGTGCAAAGATATGAAGACAGTTCAAGATATGTTGTAAGAAAACTTTTGTGGACATTGTTATCGGTAGTGTCACTATCAAATTTCAGTGATAATGATACTAACAGTAAAAGTGATGTCTGTAATAGTAGAGTGTACGAAGAAACTATATAGGACAGTTAAAATATCAGTTAAATTAAAGAGATGGTATAAGGTAAAAGAAAGTATGATGTTACACCTTTAAGGGAGGTGGTAACTTAACACATCACACTTAAGGAACCGCAATGCTCAACCATGCTATTTTCAGAAAATATTGTGGAGCAATAGGTACTGTGAACCATATCTAGCAACTAAAATTATATTTAGATGTATTATTTTCCTACTGTTGTAATGTCTGAATTAATAATGTTAGTTTTCATACATAATGCCTACCCAACACCAATAAGTTTTTAAATTATTTCAAAAATTTTAATTAAAGTAATAATATTAATTTATAGATGTGCCATAATTCACAACTGTTTATAAAGGTTTTTTTANATTCACAATGTAAACAAATACAACTGCATCTTTCCACCACAAACCGCAACAATTGATTGCTGTAGGACCATTTTGCTACTGTATGATTTCATGAATATAGACCTTATACATGCACTCTTACATGACATTAGCATTAAGATTATTTACTTACAATTCTAGTCACATTGCAAAAGAGGCTCGACTCCCATACTGGAATCACTTCCCACGTCTTCTTCTGTCGAGCTTTCTGCTGTGTTTATAATGATTTTGTCCATTAATGTCCACTATGCCATCCTCTTTCCACATTTTCTCTTCCTCTGATACAAAATGTTTTATGCGCTTGCAACATTTATTATCAGTTATTTCGCGTACTGATGACTACCATAAAACACACACATCTTGTAACTTAAAAGTAGTATTATGACGAGCTACAAAACCTTTAATCTAACTCCACACTAACTTTATAAGATTTAGATTACAGTGATGGTGAAAGCCGTACAACCGTATAACCAGCTTTAGAGGCAAGATCATCTATCACTTACTTAACACCACCACTGTCTACTGTTTTCACTGCATCCATAAGTTTTATTTTTATCATACTTTCTTCAACATCAATGTTCTTTGAAGTTAACCACAAAGTAATGTCTGGTTTTCTCCATGATTTTGTTGGCACACATTCATGTTTAACATTTGAGGTTGTGTGACCTTCATTAACCCACGTTTCGCCCAGATTATAAATTGAGCGGCCTTCTTGACAGTACTGCTGTATTTTCCAGAGGTTATTCCAACGCCAACACACTATATCATCTTTGTCCAAAATAACACTTTTAGAATTTATTTCCACAAATTCGAATCCAATTTCAATAAGCAATTTGTAAAGAGTTGTTTTTTTTAAATTTGAAAAATCGTAGTTATTATTATACCATAAACTTTGTTTAAATTTTGAACCTCATTACGTTAGAAAAACCAAATTAACATTTAGCATGCNGTTTTTAAAATTTGAAAAATCGTAGTTGTTATTATTATACCATAAACTTTGTTTAAATTTTGAACCTCATTACGTTAGAAAAACCAAATTAACATTTAGCATGCACTGCATTTTCCACAAAATCATCACACCAAGCACACTTCAATTTTTCCTGTTTCCTGTTGTTCTTTCCACACACTGAAAATACTCACCTAAGATATGCCAGTCATTTCAGCTGCAAGTGCTGCTATGTGCTTTACAGCCAAAGAAAGGTGCTGCGGAGAAAGAGATAATTTAAAACATTTAAAACTATTCTCTTCTCTGCACTTTTCCGCTGTTTTCCTTGAGCATGATTCACAACACCAGCATGTACGCCAGATTCACAACACACCATTTTAACAACTGCCATGGGAGGGCTGTTGTAGTCGACATCCAGAACCATGGGAAGAGGAACAGACTGTCATCAATACATGGCTGCTCTAGTGATTGGCAGTGTGGGAAACTACCATTGTAGACATGTACATAATTATTTGTAAACAATATATACATAACTCAAAATAAAGATGGTTTTTTTCCATTAGCTAGTAGATTTTGAAATTATTTAAATGTGATGTATTTTCTTGTGAGTTCAGACACAGTGCGTAGGTTAACCAACCACAGAAGACTTAACCCACGTGGGTTTGTTTATACTAGGTCTAAAGTAAGGGTGAAAGGATTATAGTTTGAAAATCGTCGTCATTGTTGTGGCTCTATTTGTGGGGAAACAATCAAGGTGATGGTATTACACATCACCATCCTTCTCAAAATCAGTTAGACTCTGACAAAAAATTGTATAAAAAGTTTAATAATAAGTTTCATATAACTTAACACATAATTTTTCTTTCAAAAAACTTCTACAACATATCCATTTAAAATCCTGTATCATAATTATTAGTATTTGTCAGAATGTAAGAACTGATTTCATATATTCTTTTAATTGTTAAAATTTTGGAAATATCATTCAATATTTACATTTTCTAGCAACCTATTAAAAGTTGAACTGCGCTGATAACACTCCCATCTGACCATATTTAGTAGACACAATTTGTTTTATAAATAAATCTGAAGCTGTGCTAGTTGCATAATTATGAAGGGCATTATGATAATACTGATATTGTGATGACAGTATAGTAATACACAATTGATTAGGAATACAGAACTGTTTATAATCTCGGTCCTTGAGAATTCAGTATGGTGTGAAGCCCCCATGTGCTGCAATCAGAGTCCCTAAACATCGTGGCATGGAATGAAAGAGGACCTGGAAATGTTCCTGGGGAATCTCTCTCCACGTGGTTTGTTTACGAGTCCACAAAGCATCAACAGTGGTTGCTGGAGGACTGTGATGAACAAGTTGCGACCAACTATATCAGACATGTTTGATGGGTGACATGTCAGGCAAATGAATGTGCAGGCCAGGGAAACAGTAGTACCCATCATACATTGAAGAATGCCTCAGCACATGTGGTCGTCCATTGTCTTGCTGAAATATGGCATGTGGAGTTGTCTGAAAGAGGGACAATACCTCTGGCTCTAAATCCTCCTTGATGTAGCAGTTGCTGTCAAGATTGCATGTTGTACCCAATGGCTCCCCACATCATCACACTTGGTGTTCGTACGCTATGCCGCTCCACAATGCAGGCTGCCAGATTGTGGTCACCACTGTAGCATTTAACACGTATGCAGCCAATTCTGTAGGACAGGTTGAAGCAGGACTCGTTCGAAAATACTACATTTTACCACTCAGCCTGCCAGCAATGGCGTTCACATGCCCATTGCAGTCTGAGGCGTTTGTGGTTTCTGGACAATGGAAGCCGACGCAATGGCATGCATGCCACCAGTCCAGTCCGCAGCAGACAGCGTCGAACCGTCAACGCAGACAGGTCCACACCTGTTGCAGTGCTCCAGTGTCGAGCCAACACTGTGGACGAGGCTATATAATCCGTTTGGACCATGTGGACAAAATGGTGGTTATCCCGTGCTGTGGTCACATTGCATGGTCCAGTACCCGTTTGTCACTGCATTAGACCCTCTTCTATCCACTGGTCCCACACACGCATCACTGTCGAAGCAGCATGTCCTGTACGAGCCGAAATATCACGGTATGACAAACCCGTTTTCCGGAGACCAATCATTCTGCCCCATTTGAACTCACTCACATGCTGATATAACACCCTTTGATGTCGATGAGGCATACTGGCACTTGCTTTCACTTCTTTTGATAGCACTTTACTAACTGAGATTGGCGTAACGCTGACTTTTCTGATCACACAAGAGAGGGTGCTGCTGGGCCTATGTGTACGCCATCTCTTTGCAATCATAATCGCTTATTACCAGTGCGCTGTTCTACACATCCTCTGAGTTTGGATTAATTTGGGCAATTCATTCTGGGTGTTGCAATTTTCACAAACAATCGCGTATGTACTACACTCGAGAGTAAAAAAAACTGGTATACCTGCCTAATATCGTGTGGGGTCGCCGAGCATGCAGAAGTGCCGCAAGACGACGTGGCATGGATTCGACTAATGTCTGAAGGTATGCCGGAGGCAATTCACACTATGAATCCTGCAGAGCAGTCCACAAATCCAGTCTGCGCCAATTTGAGAAAAGGTTTCACGTCTGTCACTTTTAATGATTCTCGTCAGTTGTCCTTTGTCCTGTTCTTACACGATCTTTTACCGGCCGCAGCGATGTCGAAGATGTGATGTTTTACCAGATTCCTGATATTCACGGTACACTTGTGAAATGGTCGTACGCGAACATCTAAATGTTGTCGCTACCTCGGAGATGCTATGTCCCATCTCTCGTGCGCCGACTATGACACCACGTTCAAACTCACTTAAATCTTGATAACCTGCCATTGTAGCAGCAGTAACGGATCTAGCTGCTGACCGCTTCACGTTACTTTGATTGGTTCCATACCGCTGTTATTTGCATATGCACGCCTATACCAGTTTTTTTGGCTCTTCAGTCTATTATGACAAATAATGAATGACCTTATAAGTGTAAAATGCTATATTTTTAGATATCTTAATTCTTAGAGGTAATTCTTTTGCTTTAACATAAACTAATTTAACAAGAGTATAATTACTATAACTTCAGCAAAGAGGACTTGGACTAATACAAACAACTTATAAAATAGTTAACATTTATCATTAAAACCAACAACTACATAGTTACACTTGCTGTTTTACATTTCAATTTTTTGGCCATCTCCTCACACACATGTGCTTTCTTTCACTGCATCAGCTAGACTGATGCAACACAACCCGTTCTATATCTTGTACACATTTCCAGAGATTATATGTTACAAAAATAATAATCCATCCCCATTACATTTTTTAATGCTCTTCTTTTTATTATTTGTAATTATTGCAACTGTACTATTCCATGTCTTTCCGCAAACAATATTCATATACTCTAAATGAGAGTTTATCATTGAATAATATACTTGTTTCAAATTTTTAAAAGACAATATTCGTTTAAACCGACCAAACACTCCAATAATAGGTAATACCTTTTTATCACATTTTGGATTTAACTTTTCCAACTATGTGTGCTATCAATAAATATAGGCTGTTTGTGGTTATTTGAGCAGTTTTGAAATCAACCTTTGAAAAAAAATGCCATTGCGCCTACCTGCATGTATTTTAGAGGGTACACTGGCTGGCAAGCGTCCAGAGAAGGTAGTTTCATATATTATCATTGAATTAAAAGTGTTATGTAAACGTGTGTGAATAGTGAAATTGTTTATTTTCCTTTCTATCTTTTTAATGCATATAAAGTGTAAAAATGAGCATGTTAGTAAAATATTTACTATTCTAATAATTTCACAGTTTCACTTGACGGATGCGCTAATAAAGTGAGGAGGCTCATGGCAGTGTTAATTGTACATGTGCTGGAAGAATGCACAGTGAGCATACAAGTAGATCTTAAGCAGGGCTTTCAAAAATGTTCAGTTTACTATGAACAGTCCTTATAGCCAGATACCTAACAGATATTACCCTATTTAGCATGGTATCTCTTATCCATACTTCTGGTTCTACACATTTATTTACCAAAGGTTTGTGTGTAATAATACAATTCAATTTTTTTGAATTAATTGTAAGTATTATTATCACACTATTCCAAAATATTATCTATATCATTTTGCTTTGCATATTTTCTAAAAATCTCTTCAAGGTTATATCCAATATAAAAGATAGTGGTGTCATCTGCAAATAATGGTATCTTATCATTTAGGTGTAATGTGCCAATGACATATATAAATAAAAAACAACAACTGATCCAAAATATATCCCCGTAGAACTCCTACATTTATATTACTAACTGTACTTAAAACTCCATTTACATTTACATATTGTTTCCAGTCTGTAAGATAGCACTTCACCCATTTAAATGGCATGCCTTGTACCTGTAATTTTCTAATTTTATTTTAGTAGAATCACATGACACTGTATCAAACACCTTTTGAAAGTCGAGAGATAATTGTGCTGCTATCTGGTTCTTATCAAGAGCTCTCTCAATTTCACTAATCATATCTGCTATTTTATTTATAGTAGATGATTACTTATGAAAACCATACAAGTACTTATAGAAAAAAATTTTTTTATTAAGATAGCTGAGTCTTATTTCTAAAGATCCTTTCAAATATTTTAGATGCAGATGTTAAAACTTGTAACATTCTATAATACACAGAATCCAATTTATCTTCACCCTTATATATTGGAACCACTTTTGCTGTTTTAAAACCTTCAGGAAATTCTCCTTTATCAAAAGAGCTATTTATTAATTTACACAATGTTCCATTCCAAAAAAATATACATTTTTCGTAAGTATCATACTTGTAATTGGATCACTGGTAATTTTATCTTTATTATTTAATTTCTGATTGCATGTAAGTTAATTACTTCAGATGTGGATGTAGATGATATAAAAAAAATTATTACTACCATAATTTAAATTTGAGCAGACTGGTTGATCACCTGAGAACTTCTCTTCTAATTTTATTGCAATATTAGTAAACTAGTTATTCAATATACAGTAGAATCCCGATAATTTGTATTGTCAAGGGACTGAATGTTAAATATGAATTATCGTGATATTCGAATTAGCGGGATTACCAATAATCGGGAGCAAAAAAAGAAAAAAAACATAATAACGAGATTAATGCAAATTTGCATTAATATGTAATGATAATCGCATGGCTACATATAATGTATACATATGTACTGTATACATAGATCAATAACTACATCAATAAAAAACACATTAAAAATTTACGTTTAAAAAAATCTGTAATTTTCTTTTGGTGCAAACCTTGCTGACGGGTATTGTCGATGACTTTGTCAAGCATGTTCAAAGCAGAAAATACTTCATCGCCAATGTCTGATTTCGCTAAGAAATGGCGCACGTTGTTGATGTATTGTTTAGCCACTTTAGGTGTAATTGTCAGCACATCATCTTCGTCATCACCTACACCATCAATGTCCTGAGATGGAGCCAAAATTTTGTCATCAGTTAGAATCCCTGATACCGCTAGGCCATCGTCAAAATCGACGAAATCTTAAAAGGTTATAGAATTTTCTTAATTTTGAGGAAGACGATTCCATTTCACAGGGCATTTTAAGTCTTGTTCAGTAACTGCTGATAAAAGTTACACCTTCGTGAATCCACAGCACGAAAACAGTTTTTTATTGTGCTTTCGCTAACACTTTGCCACGCCTTGTGAGCAATGTTCATAGCTGAAAATAAGGTGATTTTATGATCCTCCCCATCCTCGATGCTATCAAGGAGTTGCATCACTACTTCCTTGCGGCAAAAGGTTTTGAACGTTTTAATTATGCCCTGGTCTAGAGATTGCAGATTAGTAGTAGTGGTGGCAGTCAAAAACACAACATTAACATGACTGAGCGGTGGGGTAGAATTTTTCGCTGCCCTTTCTCCATATCAGCGTTCACTGATCGTATCCATTCCTTGAATAATTCGCCCGTCATCCACGCTTTTTTGTTTGCACGATAGGTAATCGGAAAAGTTTTTATGTTTTTAAAACATCTTGGTTTGGTTGATTTGCCTATCTGAGATCCATCCATGTTGGCGGCCAACAATATGGTTACACGCTCTTTACTATTTTTTTCCTCTATGAAACTTTTCTTCCTTAAAACACATTGATCGGTCGGGGAGACAATTATTAAATAACACCGTCTCATCGGCATTGTTGCTGGGCTCATAAGAATCGATTATTTCTCCCAATTCGTATTACCACTCAGAATAAACGTCGGCCGATACACTCTCACTTTCCCCACTAAGCTTCTTAAATTTTATGCTGTGCCTTTTTTTAAACCTATCAAACCAACCATCACTTGCACAAAAGTCTTTAATTCCCATTTTTTTTCTGCGAAAACTTTTACTTTTTCTCTTAAAATGTTCCCTCCAACTGGTACATTCGAATTCCGTACTTGCGCAAACCACTTTTTTAAATTCTCTTCTAGTTGTGGATACTCACCAGTCTTAAAGCGCTTTACTTTGCTGTCCAATGTCTGGGAGGCAATCTTGTCCTTGTTCTTCAGAATTGATGTTATTGTGGAAGGAGGAACGTTATCACGTTTGGACACGTCAATTTGTTTATCACCACCGGCCACGGCGGTAATGATTTATTTTTTTCTCTAATGGAAAGACACTTATTAGCTCTTTTCGGAGGCATGGCTAAGACCGAACTGAATAACTTTTCACTCGCTCTGCTCCTTCCTACCCTCTCATAACCGTAGACCGGACACCAATGCGCCTCTTAGTTCTGGGAATCACAAACACATCACTTCACAGCCTACTCTGCGTCATTACCTGCCCTTCAAACCCTCCTACGTCCCTCAGTATACACTTCCGGTCTTTTTTACCCTGCCCGAATTGCATAAATTTAGAGCTGGTGTACAGTCTAGGGTTAAAAATATTATGAGTTAACGAGATTTTTAAGTTGTAAATAAGAATTATAAGACGTTTTAATTGAGCTCGAGCACCAAAATAAATATGTATTATCGAGGGGACCGGAATGCATTGTTTTTTTTACGAATTAAAGGGATTTTCTCAAGGGACTGGCAAATTTGTACGAATTAGCAGGATATACGAATAATCGGGATACGAAATATCGGGATTTCACTGTATTAACATATATAATTTACATTATAATACATATTTCCATGTATTACTAGACTCTTGATTTGTTGAGCCTTATTTGAGCCTGTATTATTGTACAATACCTCATTTATAAACCTCCCCCCCCCCCCTACCTGAATACTGCTTTAATATTTGTGTCTGCTAATTCTAACTTTTGCGTATAATAACCAACTTTTAAATATCTCTTTCTATAATGTATTAAATTATTGCATCTTTTATAATCATCTTTCAAATCACTTGTATAGTTCTTCCTTTTTACAAGTTTTAGGAATTCATTATTTACCCATCCATGGGGCATTGAGTTCCCCTTTCTTTCCTCTAACCACTTTTCCATTTTTATTAGTTTTGGATGTTTTATACATACTCCTATTCCTTGTTTCACATACTTGACCAGTTCACTGTATTCTAAACTAACGTTGCTTTTTTTTTATTGTAAAGGGATGATCTATAAAATATTACAATAACTTATTATAGTTCATTCTTATTTCAGTGTTCTTTTTTATAGTATTTACAACCTGAATTTTCATTTCATTCACTTGTATAATCAGAACATAATGATAAGTTTCAGTATATCCCAAGCTTGAGTTAATATTCGGTATTTCATAATTAAAATTTAAGTTATTTTTAAAACAGTGATCTATGAGTTTAGCACTTTTATTGCTTATCTGTGTAGGTACAGTATTACACAACTGAAACCTATATTTCATCAACATTTTCATGTTTCAGGTGCTACATTGCAAGACAAGGCTAAACTTTCTCAAAATTTTAGTGGTCCAGATATAGCATCACCTCCTCATAATGAAGTTGTAAATCAGTTGTCAGAATCCTCACAGACTGTGGAAGTGTGGGGTAAAGCATCTGTGGGAAACTACCTGTGGAAACACATTTTGAATGGTGAAACCCGGGTATTTCAGAATGGACTTGTTGAATATGGAGAACTTGTGGTAAATAATATGATTTTAAAATACCGCACAGGGCCAGGTGTCATTCAAACTACAGTTCCAAGTGATGTCCGGTACTTGGTTATCACGTTGAATGGCCGCTCAGCAGACAAAATCACTGCTTCAAAACTGTGGTTGAATTACTTACATCAGTACAGTAATCTTCGTGGTGTGATAGTGGTTCTACTTGGAGATGAAGGCTGTGACAATAATTGGTTATTGCCATACATGCAGTCCAGAGGAGGTGTTGTGAATGCTGCATTTATTGTTTATGATTCAGTGTTAGTTGATGATGAAGAAATTTTCCAGTGGCCTTTGGGTGTAGCAGAGTAAGTAACAGTTTTGCTCATTTTACTTTGTGAAGCATTATTGTGATTATATTTTTCAGTTGCTCTGTAGTAAATCTATAATGTGATGGAAATTTTTAATTGGTAGCACATATGGAAAACATCTTTAAACAGTATCAAGGTCTGGCAATTCATGAGCAGAATATGGATTTGTTTACAAATATGTGTACAGCATTCAAAAATGTGTTATGAATAAGAAAAAAATAAATGTAAATATTTCTAGTTCAAATGATGAAAGTGTGAAAATAATTTTATGTTTAATTACAACTCAGATTTTGTGACAAACTCCACTTTCAGGAGGGTAAATGTAAACTTGGTATTTACAAATAATTGAGGTATTTCAAGAATAGTTAATAAGAAACAGAGATGAAATTGAATATTTAAAAAAATGCAAGAGACTGGTGAAACAAATGAAAAAAAAGTTAATTAAGCAATTTTGTGGAAAAATTTCTTTGGCAAAGACTAATGTGATTCATGTGAAATATATACCACTTCCAAAGTTTCTCAGAAAATAAATACANTAATTAAGCAATTTTGTGGAAAATTTCTTTGGCAAAGACTAATGTGATTCATGTGAAATATATACCACTTCCAAAGTTTCTCAGAAAATAAATACAGCATTGGAATTTTGAAATTTTGAATTAACAATTTACTAACATTAGGCTATGTAGGGAGTTATCCATATTTTAATTTTAGATGGTGTTATCTTGAATTGCAAAGTGAATAAAATTATCAAGTTACCTAGAACCATGAACTTTTATAATGAGGTTGTTCACTGTACAGACTGAGGGTGTCTCCTTGAACCCTGACACACAAATAAAATTTCCACAAGGTGTTAGTACACGCTTGTCCTTTGTCCTTAGACTAACAAGCCTGGATGAGCTGGTAGTTGGTACCCTTAAGTTTCTCATCTGTTTCAGAACTATCATTTTGAGCGTAGCTGTAAAATAATAAAGTGTAACATTTAAAAAAAAATGTCGAAGTCCTTTATGATTTACACTATATTTTGTGCTTATTAAATTTTTTAAGTAATTTTGAAAATGTCTTAAAAACCTAGGGATGTGTGTTACAAACTACTCTGTGAAATAAACAGTGGCATCTATTTTGCTAGATAATGAATGTGCGTGCTGAGTCAAAAGGAACTCTGAACAGCCATATAGGCAAGAGAGATACAAAGTATAACAAAGAACCCTATTGTTATTAACAGGCTCATTAGAAGGCAAAGGAGACAAGTAACATAGAGTTTAAAGTGCTGAAACATAAGAGGTAACGTGTTCAAATTTATAAAAAATTTACAGTAAATTTTTGTCAAAATGTATTTCCATAAGAAAGAATTATATTATTTGTGGGTAGCATTGCACATAATTGAATTGCATCAAAACATTTTTAAGTCTCAAAATATATCACAGAAATTTTCAGTGTAATATGGAGGGAAAATGAGTTAAGCAAAAAATATGACATTTTATTGTGTATAAAATGTCCATAGAGCCAACTTTCTGAAAAACTACACACTTCGACAATTGTTATGGCTGCGATTGGCTGGCAGCATATAACTTAGAAAGCAGATTCACGAGATAATCCTAGAATGAAACATAGTTGACGATACACAGTATATTATAGAAGTTTTCATTATAAATACCTAGGAACTAACACTTTCAAAGACACAAACCAGAAAAAGCACACAAGCTAAGGGATGATTTCTTTGTAGACTTTACAGCCTGGTAACCAACTTAGCATAGACTGAGTGCAGGATATCTGAAAGCTTGGGACACGCCACAGATTTACAGTTGCTTGGCGTGGCAGAGGAACGAGGGAACCAGTATGGGTGGCCATATCTGCTTCTACATTGTAAATGAAAACATCGGCTACTCACCACCCCCATTCTTTGCTCCCTTCCAGCACAGCAACGCCTTCCATTTCGTCACTTGAATATCCTGAATTGTCGTATTCCCCAGTAGTATCACTTTCACTGTCCACCACACAGAGCGTAATTATAACAGGATCAATTTCAATATCGTAACGAACATCCAAGTCATAGTACTCATTTTCACATTTTTTGACATGCTCACAATACGGTTTCTAGTCGTCTGCTCCCAAGCTATTAAGCTACTTCACAGAGTTGTTTCACGTTGTCTAAATTGCAGGTAATATCGCTTGATGCAACTTTGCCCTTTACGTCAGTCCAAATATTTTCAATTGTATTTAAGTCCAGATGATAGGGTGGCAACAAAGTGTTGTATTCCCGAAGCTTTTCAATATTTCATCCACCGAATAAATTATTTCTTAATGCTTATGCCACTTAATAAGCTGGTAAAGTGAAGGCTTAAGTATGTCATCTGCAAACTGAATGTTTTTCTGTTGCAACCACTTTTGCATGTCGTGTTTTGTCGAGTTGGGTGTTGGTGACTTGTTAATCACAATATTGTGATACGGCACGTTGTCCAAGACAACAACACTGTTGGCAGGAAGATTGGGAATAAGTTTTTCTCTTACCCATTTCTCATAGTTTTGTTGGTTCATGTTGTAATGGTAGTCCCATGTAGCTTGCTGAGACTTCATCACTGACGTGTTTCGAACAAAACCGTTTTCACCCCTGGCATGAACCATTATCAGCTGCTGGCCTTTTGAAACAGGTGTGAATAGTCCATGTGCCGAATCATCACTCCAGGATTTATGTTGTACATGCGACGACACAATATACGACTCGTCCATATACATGATATTACCATAATCGTTTCTGAAACATTGCATATTTTAAAAATAATTCATTCACTTTTGTCATATGTCAGATTAAACGCTGCGATTTTGTTTTCTGCCACCTTAAACGCAACTTTTTTAGAAGTTTTTGCAAAGTTGTATTGCAGCCTTAAAAATTTATTTCCTCTTTGAGATTTTTTCTTAATTTTTTAACTGTCGGGATAAACTTTTCTGTTACATAAAACTTGTACACAATCTTACAAACTATGGCTTGATCAAAATTGTCTAGCTGGTATTTACAAGTCTTCTGCCTCTTCATATCAGGTGTGTGTGACAAATTAGGTTCCTTCGACAGTGCCAATACTTTTTGCTTCCATTTTTATTTTCTGCACTGCACTATGAGATGCACTAGTAGCTGCAGCATTCCGCAATTGTGCTTTTCCCTGAGAATTGACAGCTCCAAAGCTTGGGCTTTATTCTCCATAAATGACAAGACATTTAATGCTTTTAGAGTAGAATTTCAATCCAGATTGAACCTGGAGTGAACTGGAGAATCCTGATTGAAACATTACTATAAACAGTTTCGGACTGGACTGAAGTAGGAGTGGAGTGAGCAATCCACTTCAGTTGACAAGGTGGATTAGAGTGTAGAATCCGGATTGAAAATTTTTTCTAAACACTGTTGATAGGAGTAGACTGGGAGTGAGAGCAAAACAAATGTCACAATTTTGGAAGTGTATTGTTCGCATATTTGCACGTACAGAGTTTAGAAATTTGTTTGAAGCAAATTCTGTACTACTCAGGCAATAATGTTCAAAAAGAAGGAAATGCAAAATGTTTGGATCAAAATAAATAAAAATTATGTTGTGAGAGGAGTAGAAAAAATGCCAGCTTCACAATAACTCCGGAACAAAAACACTTAATTTATTGTCTATTTACTTCGTCGTTAGTTTTCTTATTCACACACTTGCCAAAAGATGTCACTACACAGCTTTCAGTCCGTGTTCACTTCATCTTTGCACTTGTTTACATGTAAATTCGGATTTATAACTTTACTCTAAACGCGACTTTCGTTCCATGTTCGCTACGGTTAACTCCAGTCTGAGTTCAGTCAAGTCCAAATTTCTACTCTAAACGTAGTAATTATAAATTACTTCCCGAGTTTTAGCATGTAATTTTTTTCCCTTTAACTCTGATTATATTGGCGGCATCATTAGTACTAAACCCACACAAAATTTAATATTTCTGCCACACACACGTTCTGCAAATCACTTTGCTTATCCAGGATACAAGATAATGCCTGTTATAAACAAGTAAAATATGGCATGTATCGAAGTCAGTATAAATTATTACTGTGACCACACAACCAGAATCTCTTAACACCAATTATGTTTCAGTAAAAAACAACAATAAAATGCACCTTATGTGTTAAAATCTGACTTAGTGAATTCTCTCTACAAACTAAAGCAAAAATTCATTATTTTCTGGTCCGATAGTACAAGCAAAACATATGTGCTCTGCACATGTACAGGCAGTTAGTCACCCACGCCCGCGCACCCAACGATTCAAGTTGTAACCGTCACTCAGGCTTTCAGATATCCTGCTAGTAGTGTAAAAGCAGATAGATATTAAACATCACATTATACTAAATGAGAATTACTTCATCCTATACCCATTAACGAAAAATGAAAGACACTTTGAAAGACTTGCAATTTAAAAAATGCCATGAAAAGAGTTTTTGGTGTGTGGTTGGG
>NQII01001790.1:237523-271602 GCA_002778355.1 Clitarchus hookeri
CTCCATACTTAAATTTTGACACATTTCCTCATCCTTCCTGTTGTCCCCTCCAAAATCTTAGGAGGATATAAAATTACTTAACTTTGTCACAATGAAATTTATACACCATTGACTTAGCCTACAAATTTTGTACTATAGCTGCCATTACTTTTCTATATTTTTTTGCCTCTTTTGCGAATATCTTGTAAACAGTGCTTAATATGCCATTTTATAAAAGAAATTGCTATTAGTTTTGTATTTGCAATTTCTTATTAAAAAATATAATCATATATGTAAATTGTGAATAATACATTTTAATACACAACACTTTAATTACCTCTCTGTCATTTTCACCCCCACCCTCCTTTACAAAAAATGCCACAGATGCTGTTCTGAAAACATTAAAATTTTGCACAAGTTTTCACATGCACCGTACCCTAATTTTCATTGCTAGTTTCATGTGTTCCTTTGATATTCCTAACTATTTATAGTAAGCTGCTGTTTTCATTTTTTGAATGTACTCCTCCCTACTTGATCAATTTTAGTTCCATGATTATCTGCTTCCCCTTCTCCTACTCTACCTTAGATACCCCATAGCCATTTTGGAACTATTACAATATTGATTCACTTGGTATATACCCTACCCTGCTTGTCTACTTTCGTTTACACGACGACTTTACTCATCCATCGTACCCTGAATTGTGCTGGCCGAAACCACTGATCAACAGGTTTTCTTGGGAATCTCCCATTCCCTCGCCCTTGCATTCTAGCGCTCCTCCATAAACCTCGCTTCACACTCGTATGCTCTAAAGACCTCATTGTTACGAGCCACCCAAATTTCTCCACTCTGTCGCACCCTCTTGGTACTTCTTTTCACCATACCTCAAAGGGTTTGGGAATTACAATTTGATTGGCAAGTTGTTATCCTGAAATTTAATGTCTAGTATTACTTATATATTTTCCTCACTTTTAACTAATGGTTACTTATCATGCCACCACCCTCTCATTAGCAAAGTTTTCCAGATGCACCAAATAAATTAATTATCTTCATGTTATAGCCTGCAGAGTTCCATTGGCCCATGATCTAGTTTCAATTATAGGATAAATTAAAGCTTAATTTACAAAATTAAAGTAGGAAACTGGAAAAAAACAAAAACTGCATGACACCCTGCAGAAAAGTTACTTTGAATTACATCTAAAATATTAAGAATGCTGACTGAAGAGGAAACAAGAGGTTAGTCTGACCTTGGGACCTCATACAGCAGCTGGCCTGATTGGAGGGGAATATGCAGGTACAGATGAGAGCACAAGAAGAAGGAAAGCAAGAGAGGGATATGAGGAATGAGGAGACAGATTGTGGAGCGGAGTGGAATGTAGTGGAGTGGAGTAGATATGTTTGGACAACACTTAACATAGAGGTCTTGAGAGCCGATGAGGGTGAAGCGAGGTGAGTACGGAGCAGTGCCTGAATGCAAGGGGCGGGAGATCCCAGAGAAAACCTGCTGACCAGCGGCATCGTCCGGCACAATTCCCACTTGCAAAAATCTGGGGGCGACCCCGCTGGAAATTTAACTCGGTTGGCCGTGGTGGGAGGTGAATAGTCTGATCACTACACCACTTCGGCCCCACAGATTCTGGAGAATGAGCTAAGCACAAGTAGCAGTATCAGAGAAAAAGATTTATACAGTAAGATGATGAAACAAGTAAAAGTAGGTATGACATTCAATCTTAATGACAACATAAAATATTTTAATGACTGAATTCCATCTGTTATATTCAAAGATGGGTAGTTACATTTATGTGAGGTGTAAATACTATCTCTGTAGGTAACCATTTATTCAGTGTTACCAAATTTAGTGTTCAGGATGTAAATAAAATTTTTAATTAAGTGGCAGCAACCGGATTAGAATTTGAGTAAGTTTATCTTTGTGTGTGTGATATATTAAAATGTACAGATGTTATAGTTTTTAGTACAAAAAATTATTTTTAATAAAACCTTTTTAATTAAACTTTTACAAATTAATTTAATTAATTATTTTCATACCAATGCCCATGTTATATATTTAAAAAAATTCTTTCTGAAAAAAGTAATTTAGCTGTTATATATAAATAAGATTTCAATTTAGAATGGAGTTGGTCATATNCATGTGTGTGTGATATATTAAAATGTACAGATGTTATAGTTTTTAGTACAAAAAATTATTTTTAATAAAACCTTTTTAATTAAACTTTTACAAATTAATTTAATTAATTATTTTCATACCAATGCCCATGTTATATATTTTAAAAAATTCTTTCTGAAAAAAGTAATTTAGCTGTTATATATAAATAAGATTTCAATTTAGAATGGAGTTGGTCATATTTGAATACAACATTGGTTCTGATTATTTCGATTTTTCCTTTAAAAACTACACCACAGCATTAAAAAAAATACTTTATTTTGTCAAAAAAATGCAATCATGTAGATTATAAAGAAAATTATTATAACGCCCTTCCTGAAGATGATTTATGTTTACACTAGAAAAAAAGTAAAATATGCTTCAAGTTATATTCAGAAATTTTTTCTTTTTAGAATTGCCAACTTATAATTCCGGAATGTTTGTGTGACAAGCCAGCTTTTGCCATTGATATGTTGGTGATATTGGGAAGTATTATTCTACTGACCATTGTGGTGTAAAGGAAGAATCATGCGACCTGGTGTATGTTGTACCTTAATAGCACAGAACACATGGCTGTAGCAGTCAGATATGATGTTAACTACTGTAGATGTTTAGTCAGTAAGCTCTAATATATCAATGTTCTGCTCCTACACATTGGTCGTGTGTATCAGTGTATCTGTTTATACTTGTTTACAACATAGCTTTGACATACAAAGAAAGCTCCAGTTTATTTTCGACTTTCCATTAATATGAATGTACAGGCTTGTTGCATTGATCAGTGATGTCACCTTAAAAAAACAGTAAATCGTGTTCAAGGTGAAATCTCTTAACATTTACTGTTGTCACCATTGCATGCATTTAAATATTGTTTTTTTTTCAACAGGTTTTATTCATGACTATATATTAAATTTAATTTTTTTCACTAGTAGGACTATGTTACACTACATAAGGATGCGATAACTGTTAATTTTTTGTGATCACAGATCTAAATATTGTTTGTTTATTTACTGTGAATGTTTGTTTTGTAGGTACAGAAAATTCCCAAACACCAGGCCTGAGGATGTTGATGTGTCATTAGCTCGGCCACATTTGTGCAACTTTTTGGGAACTGTCTATAAAAATTCTTCTCGGGAAACTCTTATGGAAGTTATAAACTCTTCAAGTTTGTATGAAAAATGTGTTGTTGTTGGTCGTAAAATGTAAGAGTTTTTAATGTATACTCATCATGCATACATCACTCATTAACGCTCCTTAAATATGTGATTTACATTAAGTCACAATGGAGATTCACCTTGTATATGTACAGCCACATCTTTTAAATAAGGTCCTAATTTGTGCTGTGTGAGTTAATTAAATAAGCAGGTTTGTAATATATAAAAAAGTGTCAGTTTTTCGTAGTATGCCTGCTTTGAACTTGCTAGCGATATAACCAATTCATAAAACAAAAGAAACTTTAAGGGTTAATTGAAACAAAATCATGATGTCTTTCTGTGATGAAATATATCTTATCTGACAATGTACAAAATATTATTAAACTTAAACATTTATAAATAGAGCTTTGCAACTGCTGTAACGACAATATACTAACATTTTCCCTTACAAGAACAGTAATAGGGTATTTTGACTATGCCCTCTCAGTCTCTCACTCGAGCAGCTGCACAAAATATGACAGGATGGTTATGATAAGCAGATTTTGCAAGTCTGTGTACCTAAATCCACACAAGAATATTAATAATAGTAATCCTTGAATGTTTCCAGCCTTAGGTTGGTTCAGTTTGGTAAATTGCTTCCATTTTGTTGTGTCCCTCCATCACTGCCCCACTGTTTCCCCATTTTTGCCCATCCTCCTCGATACCTCAATGGTTTTTTCCTATATCTTTTTGGCATTCCTTTTGGCCACCTTCCATTCTTCTTCATGGGCACCTTCCAATCCAGTATTTTTTGTCACCCTCTCACTTGCCATTCTCTTACATGCCCATGCCACCTCATTCTCACTTCTTTTATGATCTCTGCCAGCTCCTGTACCAGTACTCTTCTCATACCACTTTGTTTTGAATCCTATTCCTCCTTATTACTGCCAGGATGCCACTTGCAGATTTCATGCCATTGTCTATATTTTCCTTCCACTCACCTTGCCCACTACCCGTGTTTCCATTTCATATGTCACAATGACTACATAATACAATAAAATTGCTGAGACATTTTTCACGGGACCAGTTAGTAGAAACTTATTAGCCAAGAAAACGTCTTGCCTGGGAAAATATAAATATTCTCTGCGTATTATATATTCAAATGCAAATTCTTACTGATGAAAAAATAGGCCTATTATACAATGAAACATTTAATTGTCTGTGAAATGAGCCAGTGTAAAGTGATTATGTACAAAAAAATTAATCTCATCATAGTAAGAGCCGGCATCAGCATGTATTTCATCATCCATGGTGAGAATAACGTTAAGTGTTAGTTACATTTCTGACTACTTTTGCAATTGCCACTTGCAGTAATTTGGGATTGGAATCACCTTTGTGTATATAGTAGAACTGTGCTATAACAACAAACAATTATTGTTATAACGGAAATTTACTGTGCAGAATAATTTCCTGCAGTGTTATTGTATGTACACTCACGTCACAGGCATCCTGTGTTTTCTGAATTCCGTTACATACGCAGAAGCTGACAAGTTGACGATACAGTGCAGCACATCTGTGAGTAGCATTTTCTACATGTGACTATAGTTCACATAAAGATTATTAAAAAGGCGATAATCACTAATCATTTGGAAAAACTGCAGTTGATCATTAGTAGATGCATGTAACAAAGACTAAAAATACACACACACACACATTATAGAAGCCTAAACCGTTTTAATGATATGTCTTCACTGTGTAACTACAGGCACTTTTAATTCCAAAAACAGCACAGCCTCTATTTGTTCTTGTATGAAACATAAATGTCGAAGACCGAAGGCTATTGTCTGCAGATGAACAAACTGCTGACTGCTGAGCATAAAATCCATGCATTCCCATTGCCGTTGCCACATCTCTGTCTCACTTTTGCTTGGGTAATCTCTCTTCTTGTTCACTACCTCCCCTCTTTTAGCTGCACGTGTGATAGATACTTTTGTCCACCCCTCTTTGTTTCCTTGAATATAGCTCCATCATAGCAACACAATAGCCAACCAAGCTCAAGAGGAGAAGTGAATAGCGAGTAACAAGTTGAAAGAAAATAAGGGATGCGAGTCACTCATTGTGATCACTTCGTCGTGTGTATACAAGGGAGGAATGAAAAGTAGTTCACATTCTTTTGACTCTCTGCACAACCCGTTTGTAGACAAAAATGAAAAAATTTACACAAATGTGCATAGTTGAATGAGTGCGGAGACATCCAAAGAAGACGTTATATACGAGAAAGAACATTCCTATAGCAACTATTTACACTGGAAATATTAATACACATCTCATGGAGAAAATGGCAGGGCAGGACTGGAACAATTGTACATTTTATCTGGTAAAAAGTGTTATTTGGGAACATCTCAAGAAAGTTTTACTGTATGCTCAGTATAGGATCTGATTGCATTTCTGTAGTTCTTCTCTTTTCCTTAACAGGTCCTTCACATACCTAAAAAGGCATCCTTAGCTGCTCCTTCTATATTATCTATGTTTACTCCTTGCGTTTCTAGGGTAACCCCGGATATTTAAAATTATTTACTTGTTTCAGTTCCATTCCACTTGCTTTTATTCCTTTCCCAATCCTGTTGCTTTTTCTACGTATCACCATCACGTCATTCATATTATGCTGCTGCTCTTTTAGCCACCAACAGAATATGATTTTAAGTCCCAATAGCAAAGAAACTTTTTTTCTGTATTGCCATTTCTTACAATATGTTTACTTTCACATTCATTCATTCCAGCCCTTGGGATTCAAACTAACATGAGGTTTGAGAAGGAGGTAAGTGAAGTCAATCACTCACTTTGATGTGCCAATACATTGGTGAATGATTTGCATCTTACAATAAATGAGGTGATAAGAAAGGTGACTACACACACAAACTTATTACAAAATGTAAATGTATACCTGGCAATGTAGAAACCATGTTTGAAAAACGTGGGAGTCTGGTAAAAAAAAGTCAAATAGGGGTATTCTGACTTTACTGAAATAAACTAAGAATCCAATAAAAATAATTTAAAAAATTAAATGGTAAAAAAAATTTTAAGTTTAGTAAATTAACTTATACAGGTGTTTAATCCTTTATCCAAAATTGTACGCACCAGTAGTATTTTGAATTGAAAAATTTTCCAGATTTCAGAATTTTAAGTTATTATGGTAAGTTATGTTGAGTTAGTTTAGGTCAGTTTAAGTTTCAGTGTTTGGACAGCACATTATAAGTAAACACTACATTTATGAGGGTTAATAACAATATAAATACCTGCAGTATTTAACAAAATAATGTTTCTAACTGTGTAAAACTATCTTCATGATGAGGGAACATCGTCGCAATAGCCATCATTAGACGACTGTCTGCAGATGTCTGACGATGATCCAGAAACTGAATTTTCCAGGAATGACACAGCACGAGAACAGACTACATTACTCAATTCTTCTTCAAGTGTTGTCAGCTTGAGTGATAATGGTTTCTGCCTGAGCAAACACTCTTTAATAAACAGCTATACATAACCTCTTGCTCGCTTATAAAGGCATGTTGCTTGAGGCCAGTAATTAACTTATCACACATTACAACCATATCTTCAGTGAAGATTTTTTCTTCTTCGTCATCATTGCTGCACTCTGCATTATCTGCATTTAACACCATCCCAGCAATTTCCATGTCACTTAAGGAATGCACAATAGGTGCGTCCTTGTCAATATTTAGCATTTCTTCAATGCCAGCTTCCTCCAGCTTATTTACACTGTCGTCTGGTACACTTTTGGCATTTGAAACAAGGATATAATAATTTTCTCATATGTGGACGGAAATTCTGCGAAGTCTTCTTCGTCATCTTCGTCATCTTCGTCTTCATCAAATACAGTTCTAGGCTAAAGCTTGTGCCACACATTTGTCAGTGTCGATTTTTCAACACGATTCCAAGCATTGGCCATTGCATAAATGGCATCCTTAACAGAGAAGTTTTTCAGAAACCCATGAATCTCTTCTCCCATGTTTACTGCAGCAAACAATTCATAAAATTGTCTTTATACTTGCACTTCATAGAACGCAAAATTTTTTGGTCACATGGTTGCAGTAAAGACATCACATTGGGAGGCAAGTATGCACAGGAAACATTATTTTTCATGAGACGTTCTGCAGGTGGATGCGCAGAGCAGTTGTCCAGGAACAATACAATTTTACAGTTTTCCTCTAGTCCAGCTTAATGAGCTCACGCCGCTGGAACGAAGTGGTTGTTGAAACAGTCAGTAAACATTTTACAGGTTACCCATGCCTTCTTGTTTGCATAGTAATTCACAGGTAAATTATTTACACCTTTCAAGCATCTAGGATGTTGGCTTTTCCCAATCACTGCCATCTTCACCTTGTGCGTGCCTGTTGCATTTGTGCAACCAAGGATAGTTAACCTGTCCTTTGAATCCTTTAACCCAGGCGGTGCTCTCTCGTTGGCTGTTACTAACAGTTTTCTGGGAACATAGTGTCAGTACAAAGCTATTCATCTGCGTTATAAATTTGTGCAGAACTGAGTTTTGCATCTTATACTATTCTGAAAAAATGTCCTACATAATTTTCAGCTGCTTCATGATCGGCAAAATCTTTCTTGCCACAGATTTTCTGCAGCCAACCTTCAGGGTACTGACATTCACCTTGAAAATTCAGCTCTTCATGATATAGTTTAGCTTGTTTCATGACAATCAAGCCATTTTGTGTCACACGTTCACTTTGTCATTGCCAAATCCACTCCATCAACACACAAACAAGATCTTTATTTTGCGCCCTATGCAGTGATTTCCTACATTCCATTAATTTACGGTCATCACTTTCGCTATAAACTTAAATCAATTGCTTTTTTATTTAAATCATATACAGTTGTAGTTTAAACACCATATTCTTCGGTTAATTGCCGTATAGGTACACTACGATTAAGCTTCTAAAGTAATTCCACTTTTTGTTTTATAAAAAAAAATATAAGTGTTTTCTTTTTTTAGCACAGTTACCCCCAGGCATATCTGAAGTTATTTTCAACATCTCCATCGTAAAATTCAATACAAAGTCACAAAATCAAAATAGGTACATTAACCATACAACATGAAACTGGCACTAGCTCATAACTAACGTGTCAGGCATCTCAGCGCCTGGCAGATATGATGATTATCGCCACGGCATTGCCATGTTTCACTATTCACATGACTCGCACATCTGCTGTTACCATGCCTACCAGTGGAAAAATTACACGGCGGCAAACTCCCAAAAAATTTTTGGTTTTCGGAGATTTTCAGATTGTAGAATTTCAGATAAAGAATTGTCCACCTGTACCAGTAACACTAATAATGGCTTAATACTTAAAAAATATTTAGCTGGAAACTAGAACCACAGTAAATAATTGATATGAAATTAAAAAGAAAATAAGTGAATGTCTTAGATAACAATTAACACCAGGTATATCTGGAGAAAAAATACTGAGACTTTTAATCATTTGTATGGGAAAATCTTGCAAGCAATACATGAACAAAAAGTATGCTTATTCGTGCAAAACTCAGATAAAAACATTATTAAACTGATTTTTTTTAATTTACCACACTTGACAAAATGAGTATTTCGTTAAAAAAGAGAAATAGAGATGTGTATGTTGCATAATGCATGAAAAGAAAATTATATAATACCTTGTCATTGTAATTATGCTCCCTGATCAGAAAGAATAAGTAGCTACACACTAAATGTTTTACCAAGTATATATATTTTTTTTTTTCAAAGAAAAATTCAATTTAAATTCCTAGAGGCTCTTATGCAAGGTATATAGTGGACTAAAAAATAACAAACACCTGAATACATTTGGACCATTTCATATGCTGTTAAAATTGTTTGTCTTCTTAGCTAACTAAGGGAGATAAATGATTATAAGAAGCTCAAGAAGCAACACAATATTACAAGATGCAGAGCTGGAACTTGGTCCCTACTTTTAGGGAAGATTTTTAATTTTTCACAAAGTCCTTAATGGTTCCTAATTTTGTAAAATAGTTCCTTGAGTCCCTATGCAGTCATTTTTTGGAACATATTTGTTTCAATTTCTAATGTATCTTAATGGAAATGATGCACATTTTAACCATTCCGGTTACGTCAGTCTTTTCCATCCTGCACACGCAGTTTCATGAGCATTTAGGTCTCTCTTATCAGCTTCTAGATTGTGCCACCGGTGCTCTTTGACACACAGGCACAGCTAAGCAAGATGGAGCATGCTGTGGCATGGTACCGTAGCCATTTAGTTCGTGCTTGGAGTCATGTCAAATTGGTAGGGTATTGTGTTAATAGTAGTGTTACACGCTCACTGCTTCGCATTCCGTGCGAGCGAGTGGAAGTAAAGTACAGCAGTTATATGATAGCAGCGGCCCGGTGTATCCTTAGCGTGGGAAGGCGCCGAGAGCTGGAGGTCAAATTTGTAATGTTAGACAAAGCGAGCAGCCTATCATAAAGGACGCCACCACACACGCCGATAAACTTATCGCAGCTCGCGTCTTGCTGACCCTGAGAAGCTCATATTTCTCCAGTTATTACGCAGAAATGTCGTTGGCATCACTATTACCTTTCCCAGAACAACTTGGATTGCAGAGAACGTTCTAGATGGCACCTACCTCAAGTGTAAATACCACGTGCAGGCCTCTTGAGGAGTAAGTAATTAAGAGCCGAGAGTTTGGCGTCTCGTGCGACCTTACAAGTCATTTGGGCGATTCCGGAGCGGTGAGGGATGACTGCAGCAATCTGCGAGATTACGGAGAGTGCGTCGGCGAGCTTGTGTGCAGTGAAGATTGGGACTGATCTATGGGACTGTGGACTGGATGTGTGAGTGAAAAGATATTTGGGACGATGGAAGTTGATAGTTTTAACTAAACATGTGGAAATAATTGCAGCAGTTTAAGGGACATTAGCAAGAGTAAAGATTGTGATAAAAACTTTAATTGAAATGGAGATAGTAATTAAATATTGTGCTCATAAAGAATAATAAGAGTTAATAGGATTCTCAGACTGGTAAATAACAGATGTTTGACTGTTTGTAGCATTGAGAATATATATAATTATTGAATTTAATTATTTAATTTTTATTAAGACCTCCATTCCTCACGAACTTGGATACGACCCTAAGGCATCCCATGCAATAGTACATTTCTTTGTTGAATTATTCTATGCAATGTATTTTTCCACAGCCATTTTGAATTGCATATATTTTTATTTAATATTCCGTCATTAAAGTGGAGTTTAGGTTGTCTGCAGTCAATGGTTTAGCATTCTTAACAACATAATGAAATTTGAATAACTTAAAAATTGGAAACTATATTTTAGGGAATACACTGCCTAAAAATAAATGTAATAAATATGCTTAGTTAATGAAATACTGATATAACAATATTCTAAAATAATTCTTACAGAGGTAATATTTTACAAGGAAGTAATAGAAACAATACATCTAAGCAAAGCTTCATTAAGTCTTGGAATTTTAAACATTAGTTATCATCACAAAACATAATTCTTTACTTCAAAATAAGTTTATTGCCCAATCTTGCTTATATTTTCCAGGTTAATGCTACATGTCAAGAGATTTGGTTATTTAGTATTCAGGTAGTGTTACAGTTCATTTTGGTTTAGTTTTTTGTAATTTCTGTTTTGCATTTTGCAAGGTTTCAAGATCTGTTTATGAGTATTTTGTGAACATAACAGACATCTGCATAAGTATGTATGTATATTCGAAAAAAGTGTTGTTCATAGTGAGACATTCTCGTCTTATGTTCAACCAATCACACACAACTTTAAATTAAATTTATTTTCACCAATAAAATCATAGGAGCACCGCTTGAAGTCCCATAGGTGCACACAGCACGAAAACACTGCATATCAGTGCTAATTTGGCAAATCTAAAAAAACACCATGGCTTGTAACTGAATATAGCTGTGGTTTATCAGATGAGCTAAAGCAGGCATGTTGCGCACATACTAATCAGGGAATATTTTCTTCTGCTTTTTTATTAGGTTATGATATTTAAACTCTGATATCATGGGAAAGTGCCACTTCAAACATGAATGGTTATCAAGAAAAGACCAACATGGTTATCTTGTGAAAGAGTGGGCCTATGAAAAGACTATTAAAATGCATACTGCATGCTGTGTTCAAGATATTTTAACATTGTCAACGGATTTGATAAATTTAAGCAGCATGCTAAAGGTGAGTGAGTGGCACATAAAAGCATGCAGACAGACACTGGCTATGGGTCAACTAGGGATTGCTAGTGCACTGCTTCTTGAACTAGAAAATGATGATGACTCTGTTAATCCCCAGGTGGTGCCAATTATACCTACTCAACAACCAAGTGTTTTGGAAGTCTGTTCTGTGTGAAGCCACTAAGAGGTGTGCTGGCTGCTCAACTGCATTGTGTCCGAATTTTCCGGCATCATCTTATGAAGGCCTCAATAAAGTATTTGAATATATGTATGGGGGAGGAAGCAATTAAGGATGTTTCCTTAAGCAAAACCAAATTAAGGAATTATGTTACTGATGCTTTGAGGCCTTGCTTTAAAAAGCTTCTTGTAGGTGATGTGTTGGTAGAGGAGGGGGGGGGGGATTTATAATTTATCCTTTGATGAAACCACCAACAATTCCGGTTACAAGGAGCTACAAACAGGAGTGACTTACTTTTCAGGAAAACTGAAATGGTGGAGAACCACCATCTTAAAACATTTTTCATCAGTTTGGCTACAGTGGAGATCGTAAATAGAAAAATATATGATTCAGTTGACAATGCCGGCGTCCCATGATAAAACTTCTAATGCTTGGCAGGGATAAACCTGCAGTAAACAATATAATTGAGCACTTCATCAATGAAGAGGTGACAGAACTCAGGAATAAACCTGACTACAAAATGGATCTTGCAACATTCACATCCTTCACAATGGCTTTGAAAAAGCTCTGAATGTCTGTGGCCATGACACATCTGAGCTGGTTTTCAAAGTGATCCAGGTTTTTGATGATGGCCTCTGAGAAGGGAGGACTTCCTCATTATCCAGCAGGAAGTTTCTGCCCTAATTTCATCAAACACGTTGATTCCAGGTTGGATTTTATATTACATTTGTGTCTTACAACAGATTTTTCACAGTAGGAAATGATAAAACATTCTCAATCAAGCTCAAATTTTGATGCCAGGTGGCTCTCTCTTCAACCTACACCCCAACACCTAGAACAATGGCTGGCTGTGAGAAAGTACTTCGTTCACTTTGTCCCTCAGAAATAAGACAGATTGATAAAAGAGAAAGCTTTATGAAGTATTTGTCATTCTTGCGAAGTAGAATGACATAAGGGCACAGCTTTACATAGTGTACTCCAGTTTGGAGGTCTTTGCATGCTTCATGGGTGGCTTCCAGATAACAGAGCTGATTACACGTGTCACATATGATGAGCTGAGGAGATTGATGTAGACATTAATCTCATCCAAGATAAATGGCAAATGCTACATCACGAGCCCAAAAACTTCATGACCAAAGATAGAAAGGAACTTTGCGTTGACATATTCTGGTCTCAGTTTTCCTGTTTACGGACCGGACTTAGAGAGGTTAAATATCGTACTGTTGTGGTCATGATGAAAGCTGTGTTGACTCTCTCCCATGGGAATGCTAGATGGAGAGAAGATTTTCTCGGTTGAGTAGGATACTTACAGAGGGCAAGGCATGCATGTCAGAGTGCTGCTTAAGCACTGCTCTCACTATGAGTAGTACACTGAAGAAGTACAACAATAGGATAGCATTGGTGCCAAGAGAAAGGAACTGCTAGACATTCCAAGAGCAGACCCAGAGGCAAGAGGAAGCAAGAGTCAAGAAAAAAGAAGCAGAAGTATTGAAGAAGAAAGTTAGAAAGGAAAAGAACTTTATTGCTGAAGCTGAAGCAAAGCTTAGTCAACTTAAGAAAAATTCAGCAGCAAAGGGAAAAGCTGAGACACAACTACTTGAGGAAACAAGCAAAAGGTTAAAGACTGCAATAAAAAAAATTTTTGTTACAGTAGTTCATGTGCCACATGGTGTTAATAAGTTGAGAAAGGCGGTAGATGGTCAAACCAAAGAGAGTGAGGGTATACATAAGTTGGTAGATAATAATAAATCCAATCTTATTTCTACATATTTCAAGAAGTTTTAATTGATTGTATTTATGGGGATGCTTTTAACATTATTCAGTTAATCTCTGTATGTAGACTTTATTATTTTTAAAGTAATAAAAATGTAAATGAGCTTTTTTCTTTATTATATTTAGTTAAGTCCATATAATTTGACAGAAAAATTATATATTTTTACAGGGGCTGTCAGTCAACAGCTTTTGTGTAATAAAAAAGCAGTGATTTTCAGAAATAATTGTTTTATTTTTTAGTTTACTTGAAAAACTCACACCTGTGATGAAACAGGAGCCCTTATTTCAAAGTTTTACTCTCTTCTATCCCAAAATTTGGT
The DNA here is from genome assembly GCA_002778355.1 of Clitarchus hookeri. Classification (NCBI taxonomy): domain Eukaryota; kingdom Metazoa; phylum Arthropoda; class Insecta; order Phasmatodea; family Phasmatidae; genus Clitarchus; species Clitarchus hookeri. The sequence continues at coordinate 251,305 of NQII01001790.1, forward strand.
CCCTAATTTTAAAATTTTGGTCTCTAAAGTCCTTATTTTTGATGGTTTTAACTAAGTCCAGCCCTGAAGATACTCAAAAAGCAAGGCACTAGCCTAGGTTAAGTATAAGCTCTCTAACGTACAAATGTCATGCTTCTAGCCATTAGCATCAGGCTCACTGCACTTGAAACATCACTCAAGCTCACCCTCACCAACATAAACAAAACATTTCTGACACCAATGTTGTCCTTTCAGAACAGGAAGATACAACTAAACTTGTATCTGCTACATGTTTACAAGACTTCCATATTCAAATTTAAAAAAATTAATATCAGAACTTGTAATTTTTTCTGATTTTTGGATGGTTTTTAGGTATTTTGTTTTGAATGGCACACAACTTTAACAGTATGTTATCAAACAACTGAAAAGTGGCATCCGAGTGTCAAAAATTGGTTTTGTGTTATGCATAAAATAATTTGATGAAATGTGTTTTGCAAATCATTCAGCTAGTAATTAATTGTTCTACACAATATGAACATTTTAATAATTTCTCCAGCATGAAAGGTGATGGTAATACAAAAGCAAAATTTTGTGTGTGTACTCACACACACACACACACACACACACACACACACTCACACACACACTCACTCACTCACACACTCACTCACACACACACTCACACACTCACTCACACACTCACTCACTCACACACTCACACACACACACACACACACACTCACACACACACTCACTCTCACACTCACACACTCACAATAAAAAATAAAGAACAAATGAAGTAGTAGAAACAGAATATTGAAAAATCTATTAAATTAATGCTAATATTTTAACTTATTTATTAAACTCTTTAAGTGAGGTAAGCATTCTATATGAGTGTGCTCAGTGGATTAGAAATTTTATAAATGTTGTGAAATGTATGAATCAACAGCTGGTGCTCCTTTATAACCTTGATCATCATTCTTTGTCTAGAAGGGAGTATCATGATGATACTAAACATGTTATAGTTGAACAGAGCATGGGTAGAATGGGATATTCTCAGAGTCCTCTGTGCAGTGTGGGCTGTGTGGAAGGTGAATCTGCAAAGTGTGAGACAAGGACATCAAATACTTTGCTCAAGTAAGGCCCGGTGAACACTCACTTGTCGGCCACAGATAATGTTGGGGTTGACAGGCTGGGTTCAGGAGTAGTTAGGCTGCCATCACTTGGCAGCAGTGCCTGTTGTGCTATATGTGCCCGGGAATGGAGAACCAAACTTCACCATCAGTGGTCACTCACACAATCGCAGGCATTTTAAGGGGAGTCGCTGATCATGGATTTAGGTCAGATTTTATTACCCTCTGTTCCACAGTCACCTCCGCCATAAGTATGGAAGGGCACAATTAAGTTGAACCACTGGGCACATCTGGACATGGTTCCACTCAGTTCATCTAATTTCTGCTACCTGATGCTTGACTAAACAACTCAGGATCTGGATGCAGGATTTCTGAGGCACAATCCATCGTCTTCATTTCAGTGTGTTGTGGAACATGCTAGAGCAGAAATCCAGCTGCCACCATTTGTGAGTTACATAGTTAAGAACTTCAACAGGGACTGCATGGAGCTTCTTTCATATCAGCATCAAACACAAACCCTGTGTAAGATAGTCCTCCTCCCCAAAATATCTGAGCGAAGAGGGGTAGCACTGGTAGGTGAATAAACTTGTTCTGCTCTGAATCAAGCCATTAAGTGTCATGTTGTATGATCTGTAATGACTACTTACTGCTAGTAAACTTCCATAATCCATTCCCCTGCTCACTCAAGTTCAGGGAACTTGCTATCCCCTTGCCTAGTGTGCACTACCACTGAGCATGTGCTAGTCAGTACACAAGATTATCAGCCAAGTACTGTTATGATGGACTATTTGCTACAGATCCACTTATAAAAGGACCTGCCAGTAAGTTTCCCCAGCAACGTGCGTAGTGATGTGCAACCAGTTGGATACCCAGGGAGTGTTCACTTGTCATTTCTCACAATGACATAACTCCCTTCGATATAGAGGTAGATGGGCACCACTTAACTACACTGATCATTCTACTGAAAGTCTGTTGCATATTTGTCCTTTCTTTGTTCAGTTCTGGCTCTATGCCAATCCTATCTCAAATATTCCAGTGAACACCAATCCTATCTCAAAGCCTTTTAGCGAAGGTAAGCCTACCAAGGAAACTATTTAATACACGACTACCAAAGCATAAAGATGCTGATGCTATAAAGTGAGGTGAAAGAATGACAGGGATAGAATGTAACAGAACTTCTTGATATGTGTCTGTGTATAATATCAGTAAGTGGTTACAATGGTACTGCAAATGGAGAACATGCCAACAGGCTGAGGACATGATGTTCTAATGCTTGCATTTTACATGGCATCACCAGGCCATGTGCCATTATCTCTCACACAAGACTTTCATATCTTCTTCTCTAGTGACATAATTTACAGCTGGACACAGTACTACTCTCATTGCCTTTCTAGGCAGGGACTAACCCACAACACAGCAAACGATTCACATTGAGGGACTAAAAACACACACCACTATAAGCTAACTATTAATATAGGTTATTCACGGTAAAGTGAGCAATTTTTAAAGCCCTCTCATTTGGAATAATAGTCACTAAATATATATTTTTTTAGCCTTACACGTTAACTTCCAATTGAGGTGGAATATACACACTGTGTTTATTACTTGCATGACAATATTTATTTAAAAAGGTAGTTTAAAGGATAAAAAAAATGGCTGAAAGGAAATAGTAACTAGGGCCTCAAAAGTGCTCTTTTTACCCTGAACAGCCCATATAAATGTATATTAAGTATTAATAAGGGTATCTACAATTTTTGTGATTTTCTGCTGTCTCTCTGTCATTTAATATTAATGTGAAATGGTATTTTCTGGTGTAATAAATAGTTTACTAACTTAAAAATTCAGTAATTTATCACATCATTTAGGTTTTAAGACATTTGTGAAAAACACCTTTCTCATTACTGTAATAAGTTTAATTCACAACTTCGAGGCAATTAAATTTAGTCAAATCAATTTTTTTATTGCATATCTATGAAATAATCTTCCTAAAAGGGGAAAAGAATAATTTCCATAAATATGTGTGACTGAAATGTATAAGGTTCAATAAAATTAAGGTTGAGAAAGGAAGAAAATAATTAAATGAAAAAATCATCCAAATACACATTGACAGCAAATGATAACTTGCAGGAGGAACTGAGGTAAGCCAACTGACTACTGAAATACAAAATATGGATGGTTGGAAAGTAAAAGGGGAAGGTTGCCCTAATAATGGCATGTCAGTGTTTAGTATGCATTCCTTGTTTGCATTTCATACTAGACAACACACAAATGGGACAAGTAAACTGCCTAATGTTGAAGGGAAATGCCAGTTATCATGTCATGCAGTCATTTATTGAAACCTGTGAGTGTTGTGGAAAGTTAGAGAGCACCACAGGATGTGCCATCAGAGATTCTCCCTGGTAAGTGATCACTTGAGGTGGCAGTGGTTGAAACTTGACACGCTGAAGGGCATCCAAATAGAAAATGGCCTTTCAATGAAGGATAAATATATTGAGATATAACACCAGTACTGTCATAACATACACATCTAAACTGCTTTTGTGACATCCCAAAAATGTAAGCATCATTTTCATGTTTCTTGGTATGACATGACTTCTGTTGCTTTATCAGTCATCATTTTCTCACATATCGAGTAACTCCTTTCGTTGTTCATACCGAGTGTTTATATCTGCAGTTTTGATAGTCAACAAAGTAGATGTTTACATGATGTAGGAATCTTATTCCTCATTACAAATACAATGCAATGATACACATTTTTTGCTGTTTTTGTCCCCCAAATATTTTTTTTGCAAGAAAGTGTCAATTTTGTGTTTATTTTACTATTTTGCATATTTTAAGAAAAAAAGTCTGCCAAATACTTTAATGTGCAGAACTGTTGCCTTTTTTTAATACAAACACTACTTCCATTTTTAAGTGAGAAGGAGGTATCGCAACATTATTTTCCTACCTTTATTTCTTTATTACCAGTTATTCATTTCATTACAATAAAACAAATTTTTGAGGATTTGATAACTTTATGATCTTAAGGTTGTTCGACCTTTTAAAAGCCTAAAATACATGTTTGAAAAGAAATTACTAATCTTGTTTGCCTGGCTGTGTTTATTCATTATACATTTTAGTTACCCAGGTAATCTAAAAAAGGAAAATGAAAAAAAAAAATCAACATAAATTTACTTTATACTTCCAAAAAAAAGTAAGTATTTACATATGCTTGCCAAGTGAACAGGGGAACACCAAACACAGTATGCATCCTAGTATAGTAATAAATGGATTTATAACATTAGTTCTGTTCGGAAAGGTAGTAACAAATAGTCTGTGAGATGAAGTCCTTCACCACCATAACTCTTACAAGCAAACACTATTTCAAAAAATTTTATTTTGAATTTTGTAAATTTTATGTCCTGCAGTATGATTTTGTAACAATAAATTTTATTTCAAGATGCTCTACTAGTTTGTGATATAGGAAACATGAATGGTTTGTTTAGTAAATGCTGATTAATGAATTTTTTTGTTATCTCATTAGATGGCAACCTCTGGAAACTGAAGAAAGCCTTCAACTATATATTGAGTCTCTGCTTAAATCAGATCTCACTCTTAGTCCAGTTGGAATGAACACTGATTGCTACAGAATTTATGAAGCCATGTCTCTTGGGAGCATTCCTGTTATAGAAGATAAAGTTACACCAGGGGTATGTGACGATACATCATCTAATTCACCATTACGACTTTTGAAGGCCCATCATGCACCTTTGATATTTATAAAAGAGTGGCATGAATTACCATCTTTACTAAGTCAGGAAGCACAGCTTACACTAGATGAAAAAGTTGAGAGGAGAAGAGCTGTGTTAGATTGGTACAAAAACTTTAAACAAACAATGAAAAACAAATTTGTTAATGTTATTAAATCAAAGTTCTTTCCAAGTAATTGATGTAAAACATGTGATAGATATTTATAATTGCTCAACTGTCATACTGCCTGATTGCAGGCATACAGAAAACAGTAAAAAGCAATATTTTCTTGGGGACAAGGTAGGTCAGTAACTAAGGAGCAGTATTTGACATTATTTCATGTTCATGTAAATTGTATGAATCTCTATAGATGAAAACATTCTTCTTTTGAGGGGATTAGAATTTAGTTTTGTTGAATAATTGGTATAAAATGAATATGTCTAGTATTTAATGGGTTTTCTTACTGTAAAATTTTATGCTATCTGTGATAAAGTGTTCACATTCTCCAAGGTGAAATATATTTCTATTTAAAAAAAAGCTGCCTGGTTCATTTATTAACCAGTGACTGCCCAAGTATATGCATGTTCTATTCATGCATGCTGATCCGTTCATGGTGTTATATTGCTGCTAGGAAGAAAGTAAGTGTATGTAGTAGGTGCCCTGAAAAAGTCTTATGGCCTTGCAAATTCATAAAAGGCAGGAAAAAATGTATTAATGCTTGGAAAAGTTAGAAGGTTACTATAATATTAGTAATATTCAAAAATCAAGCTGTTGCTCTCATTACTACAATTTAAGTGACATGTTACCACCTTATCACAATCATTTGTGTTTGATAATATAAAATTTTTAACATATTTTTTATATAAATGGTTGTTTTGAAGTGAATGACTGCTCATTGTTTTGCCATGTGGGCTACATGTAAATTCAAATTAATCTGATTTAAAATCACAGAATTTGGGCTGTATGCACAGACTCGCCTGTAAGTTTAGCACCACTACCATTTCCCGTAAGAGATATTCTAAACATCATTAAATTTCACATGTTCATCCCATTTTAGTTTAGGCCTTGTGCAGCTTCATTAAGTTTAATTTAGATGGTTACTGAATATGAAGATATTTGAGCTTGCCCGAACTTAATAAACTCAGTTGATCTCAGCCAGTAGAAAACATGTGGAACTATGACATGTATTGTTTTGTCTCATTTAAAATAAAATTGAGTGGTCTGCTTCTTAAAATATTTATTTATGTTATGAGCTTGTACTCTTTAAAATTTAATGTATTTTCTCAGGTTAAAATAAAAGGCATGTAAAACTTAAATATACTGTCACTTTACATATAAAAATTCATAAATGTACATTTAGAGTTAATTAGTGCATAAACATATTGGAACAGTTTAATGGGCAGTTATCTTGAACTGAAAGTGCTATAAATTTTATAATAGCATTAATTTGTTTTATAGACTTTGTAGGTATAGGCTTTAGGTATACTGTGCACCATATAAGAAGGCCACATTCTTGACAGTTGACAATCGCCGCATCTTTTCGTTTATGTATCCATTCGCCATCATCTGGTGTGTCAAGTATAGGCTTTGATGCGGCGAGTCAGCGCGTCCAGGAGGTGCTGCTATGTGTGGAAATTGGTGAACTTCTTGGGTGGCGCTGCATTCGTAAACGGAGCTTAGTGGACGTGTGTAGGGTTGTTCGTAAACGCTGTACACAAAATATATCTTACTTTAAAAATTGTACAGAGCTCGCTGGAAAATAAAACCATTTGTATATGCACGTAAATACGTTATTTTGAAAACAATAAAACTATAATATGTTTCTGGGTGTAGTTCGGGATATGGATAACAGATAGCGTGGCAGGGCGTGTTGTAAAAGATGCTGCGCCTATCCCTCACAAGATGGCAGCACTTGGTTGGAGAGTCTGGAAACTTGAAAAAGGTTTCTATTTTTTCGTTACATTTGGATACGGATCATTTTATTGTGTATCTCATTTTGAACACCTATACATTACTATTTTATCACAAAATTTTTTTCTAAAACTAAAAACTGCTGTTTTATGACCATGTAAAATAAAATGTATTAATTAATCTACAAACTCTTTCTTATCCGCGTATTTTCTGCTGGTCTGATGTGCGTCGGCACTGCTCTCAGAATAGCCAACGTAATATTAATTTCTGTTCGTTCGTGCATCAGCTGATACAGGATTTTGTAAATGGCACGTTGTTTGTTTTTAATACATTAAATTGCCACTCACTGACCGTCAGAATGTGGCCTTCTTATATGAAATGAACTATATTCATGTTTAATGTGATTATTTTTACAGCTGATTAAGTAAGGCTTGCCATAATTTGTGAATTGATATGTAAAGGTATATAATGAATCACATTTACATATCAAAACAACTAAAATTTAAATTGGTAAATAAACTTTACTTCAAGTTGTGTCTAGTTGCTGCAATGTAGTGAACAGTGCTGTTACATAATTTTCAAGTTTTGTTTGAAAAATAGAACTATCAGAAAAATTCTAAATTAATAGTATCTGTAGGATTTGAGTTATATAAATTCATTCTCAAGGCAGGAATTAGTTTTGTAGACTTATGCCCACATATGCAATCAACCCTTTAAATCTTAATCTGACACAAGTCTTACTATCATCATTTTCTGAGTTACACAAGTTAATCTGGTTCTCTGGATTTTACTTATATTTATATGAACTTTACCTTAATCTATAATGTACTTGTGTAATAATTTTTTTAATACTTTAGTTTTACTGGCTCTCGTTTGCAGAAACATTTCTAATAGTTGTACCATTATTACTGTTACATTAATTTAATCTTTTCCCCTGTATTTTACTTGTGTTTATGTACCATATTCAGTGTGAACCTAAGTAAATCTTGTTTTCTACATTTTGCTTGTATTTATATACTTTTATTCCATACTGTACTTTATGTACTGTGTAATGATTTTTTTACATGTCCAGTTATCATTGGTGGATCCACACAACGTGCTTTACAAATGGTGAAAAAACAAACAGAAAACTCCACTAGTTTGCAATTTAGAGACGTCAATCTGAGACTAGGTTTCCACGTTTAAAAAATAGGGAGACTACCACTTAGTGTGACAGAGCATAAAAAACAAACCATCTAATGCAGATTTCCCTTCATTTCTAGTGGCGACCAAATTCCTTTCTACATATGGCAGTTATTTTTTTCTAGGCACTCCATGAAACAAATTCAAGAGCTTTTGTGTGATTACCAACTGAAGTAAAAATACTAAACACTTTCATCTTAGGATTAAAATTGGTTCTATCACCTGCCTCTTCTCCACCAAATTAGACAATGTTTCCCCTTGGTGCTCTCTTTTTAATAGTGTACCATATTATATAACTAAAATATATTACAAAAACAGTGATTAATTTTAGTGTCATTGCATTACAGTTAATGAAACAAAATTTACGTAATGTGATGCAAATTAAACTAAACATCGCAAATTGTAATTATGTAGCTGCTATGTTCGGTGCATCGTGAGGCCGGACTGGCTTACGCCTGGCTAATTTAATGAAAACACTGCAGCTTCAACAAAAAAAATTTGAAACATTACATGTTCCACAAGAGGTAACAATGGTTGGGGGAATTGTCATAATGATTTATCGCAATAAAAGAATAGCCCAACGAAGCCCAGATTTTGATTTCTTAATATGTGTAGTGTGTTGACATTTTCCTTATATCAAAAACAGTGCATTGTAGAGAAAATTAACATGGAAGGAGAATTGTTGGAAATTAAATTATAATGAAAGAATATCTGTACAAAATTTTTCTTCATGGTTTGGAATGCAAAAAACTCTTTCCTGCAGTATATTTTTCGTCACAAGCATCAAAGTATGTGACGTATGAAAAAAAAAAAAAAAAATTACTTGTATAAATTGTTGCGGGTCTTACGTGCAACAGAAATATAAGTAAGCAAAGGTTTGGGAACCTCTGGGCCGCCTGCATAGCAACTAGTCAAAAACAAAATTTAATACACTCAAGTATTTCCTTCTCTCCACTTCATCCTCCTTCCTGCCCTGCCCTATCTTTTAGCACACACATTCATCGGTGTAAACAGTAAACAACTGAGTCACACCAGCATGCAAACTACCTTGCTAATGTGGGATGAAGCAACTGAAAGATGTGTTCTGCTCTCTTATGTGTGCCTATCTTCTCAGTTTTCTAATGCGCCTGTCCAGTGTAATAACATAAAGAAGGCAGTAATAACCTGGTGTTCTTCACAAAAATAACTCTTTGTCTGTGATGATATAGAGAACTGTAAAGTAAAAATGAACTAGATCCCTGAAATATATGGTTTAAATGCTAAGAAACTGCAGGAAATGTGACAGCTGTATATTATGAATGGGATTTTTCCTGGAAAATAAATTACACATTTATTGATTCCATTAAAATGATTACCATATATAATACTACCAGGCAAAGTATTATTTCCATGTGCACTTTATTTTTCGAATTATTACACTCTCAAAATGAAACATTTTTGAACTCCTTTGTAAACAATTGAAACTGTTTTCTATTGGCTTATGTGTGTGTGACATAGTTTTACATGTGTGCCACAAAATCAGACCTCGATCATTTCTAATGCACATAATTTCCTAATGCAAAACTCAAACATTTCTTCTATTACAATGAAATATTCTCTTCCTGGTCATTCTCATGTGCAGGAAATTGGCAGTGTACATAGCAGTATCGAAAAAGCCATGTCAAAGATGGACTTTTACTGTCTAATACGGTACCAAGAGAAGACTGCATTTTGTGTCCAAGGGAAAGGAACCTGGCAGTTCAAAGTTATGCCTTTTGGGCTATGTATGCCCCCTGCCACCTTCAAATGCGTGATGGAAAAGGTCTTGCCTTTAGATGACATTGTTGTGACAGGAAGGACATGTGAAGTACCTGTCATACTTATATTCTGTATTCCGGAAAGTGGCCGCAGCCAATCTGAACTTGTTCCTAAGAAGTGCTACTTGTTCCAAAAGAAAATTAATTTCTTGGGGCATGTAGTGTCAGCCCAAGGGATTGAAACAGACCCTGAGAAACCCAAAGAGATAAGAAATTGGCTAACACCAACTGACAAAACCAAAGTGCGGAGTTTTGTGGGATTATGTGCCTACTACCGTTGATTTGTATGTGGGTTCGCCATGATTGCCAAGCCACTGCATGAACTGACCGAAGCAAAAAGAAAATTTAATTGGACCACTGAGTGTAAAAATGCTTTTCGTAAACTAAAGGAAATTCTGATATCTCCACCAGTTTTGGGTTTCCCGAAAAGAGAGGGAATGTTGATTTTGGACACTGATGCTAGTGATGTAGGCATTGGAGCTATGTTATCTTAGCATCAAGATGAGAAGGAAAGACCACTAGAATACTTCAGTAAGGTATTGCATAAGCCTGCGAGAAATTACGGTTTTACATGCAGGGAGCTTCTGGCCATGGTGAAGGCAATTTCATACTTCCACCCCTACCTTTATGACAGACATTTTATTCTAAGAACCGACCATGCTTCATTATGCTGGCTACTAAATTTCAAGAACCCTAAAGGTCAAATAGCCCAGTGGATACAGCATCTTCAAGAATTTGACTGAAATACAGCACATATCAGAATGCTTTAACAGCAATGCAGATGCACTATCTAGAAGGCCTTGTGAAGCATTTTGTCTTAATCGCGAATGCCAGGAAGAAAAGAGTGGTGAATCGCTTAAGGTATGGAGGACAAAAATTCAAGGTTCTTTATCTTGTAATGGGTTATCTACCTGGGGTGATGAGGGTATTAGGAATAATTAGCTGAATGATCTCACTTTGCAGCCATTACTAAAGTGGAAAGTAGCTGGCTGTCAGCCAAAATGGGAATAGATATCTAGCCTGAGCGCAGCAGTCAAAGTATACTGGGAACAATGGAATTCCCTCGTACTGAAAAATGGTGTACTTTACAGAAGCTGGGAAAGTAATGATGGAAAACACACAAATTTACAGTTGGTCCTTTCAGAATGCTGGGTTACAGAAAACTTAAAAGAACTGCATAATGCAGCAGCCAGTGGGCACTTTGGTGTTAATAAGACCCTTGACAGAGTTAGACTTAGATTCTACTGGCTTCATTGTCGGGAAGATGTTGAGAAGTGGTGCCGAATGTGTGACACCTGCACTGCAAGGAAGGGCTCAAGGACCAAGGGACAAGGGACAAGGTCATCTCTAGAAACACAATGTAGGAGCCCCATTCAAGAGGATAGCAGTATATATTCTGTGACTCTTGCCTGTCGCAGAGAGAGGTAATCGGTATCTCCTGGTGGCCCAAGATCACTAAGTGGCCTGAGGTAATTCCCCCTCTCAAACCAAGAAACACGTGCTGTGGCTGAGGCACTCGTAGAGTGTGCCTTATCGAGGTTAGGGGTGCCACTAGAACTACATTCTTATCAGGGAAGAAACTTTGAAGCTGTGGTCTTCCAGGAGGTAACAAAGATTTTGGTGATGTAAAAGACTAGGACTACAGCCTTACACCCTCAGTCGGATGGAATGGTCGAGAGACTTAATCGCACTCTTGAGTAGTACCTGTCGATCTTTGTGGCAGACAACCTAAAGGACTGGGATTCAAATGTGTCATTGTTTCTTCTTGCTTACAACTCAGCAGTTCACAAATCCACAAGGGTAACACCATCAAGGATGCAGTTTGGAAAAGAGCTACGCCTCCCTAGTGACCTGCTGTTTGGCTGACTGACAGAAGAGGAAGCTGTAGCCCTTGATTATGCCAGTGAATTACATAACAGACTTGTTGGCATTCAAGATTTTGCTCGACAGCACCTCAGAATAAATTGTTACAGGATGATGACGCGGTATGAAAGGAGAATGTCGAGCGAGGTATTTCAAGAAGGACAACTGGTGTAGCTGTACAACCCACAGAGAAGACAAGGACACTGCCCGAAGCTACAAACATGTTGGAAATGCCCCTATAGGACTCTGAAGATGATCAATGATGTGGTCTTTCGAATTTGTCTTCAAGGCTCTTGGGCAAAGCCGATGGTTGTCCACATTGACAGACTATCATTTTACGAAGGTATGGATGTTGCAGAGTCTGTTTGGGATGAACAGACTTGAGGGGGTAGTGTTAGGTGTCGCTGGTCTGCGCAGCTGACCTTGGCCCACCCCATGTGACCGGGCGGAAGAGAAGGATAGAGTTATATGAAGCAGGGCAGCAAGTCAATGGAATGTTTTGAGTGACAAGCTGTGATAAACCTTTGGCGGCTCGCCGCTCCTGACCTTTGTTGGATAGGATTTCTGCGTTTATCTGAAGAATGCTCTGGATTACTGACCTTGTTCTCTCAGTGTGAGTGTGACTGTGACTAGGGGTGCGTTGAACCTTCCAGATGGTCAGGGCGACTGTTATAAACATGTGACAGGCCTTCGAGCCGGGAGTTATTGTTGAATGGATGATAAGCTGCGGCATCGAGCAATAGACGACGAGCGGCGAGAGAATTGCCTAGCGGAAGGGAATCTGCAACTGCGAGTATCAAGCAAGCAAGTGTGCTGCTGGCAGGCTGGACTATTGGACTGGATGCGAGAGTGGAATACATTACAAATAATGGCAACAGACAGACGGAACCTGATTTAATGATTAGTATGAGCTAATTTACTGTAACCAAATAGAGACATTAAGATGGACATTAATTAGAGTTGAAATAGACATGAAATATTGCACTCACTGAGAAATAAAAAGAGTGGAGACAGATAAATTGATACTCTAAATAATAGCTACGTGAATAAATAGAAATGAAATTTATTTCTTTTATTTTTATTAAGACCTATCCCTCACAAACTCAGATACGCCCCTCAAGCATCCATGTAACAATATGTTTGTCAAACTTAACATGCATTTGTCAAACTAAAATAAAGTCTTGGTCTTTACCCATGCATTGAGACACTAAAAGCCATGCTGTGTGGGTTAGATTAAAATGATAACTTAATGAGAATAACAAAATTGTATAAGTAAATATTAAAATAGTTTGATTTTCAGGTGTTTTTACTCTATAAAACCATATTGAAGACATTCCTGTAAAATTACAACAAAATCCACACCGTCTAGGAACCTCAACATGAGATAGAAGAAGAGTCAAAACCCTACACAGTGATTTTTTCACCTATGGTAATGCCCTGCATTATCTTAGCTAAAATAAAATGCTTTCTCTTGTTCATGCATTTGCATAAAGATTATAAAATTTTAATGAAATTATGTATATAAGGATAAATTGTTGTTAACTGATCATCAATTTTTAATAATAAAATCTGCATTAAAATAATACAGTACAATTTTCGCTCTAATAATGCACAATGCAAGTTATAAAGTGTCACTTTATAAGTCTTTCATAATAAAACCGATAACACCAAAATCTGGTATTTTTAAAAACAAAATTCTCATTAAACTAACACCACAAAATCTTGTCCCTAGTCATTAGACTATAAAATGGAACGGAAGCATTATTTGTCGTATTATTTGTGCTGAATAGCAACAATAATTTGTCTTTATTTTGACTTGAGTTTATGGATGGTGTATGTTACATGCTTCTTGGATAATTAGGACTGGCATAGATATTAAATGATAACTTATAAAAAATAGTGGCCCCATGTTTTAGTTGGGATTCATACCCTCAAGTAGACAACCTCTGCCACATTTTACTTTTTGTTTACAAATTTTTTCTGAGCTACGAGGTGAATGATAAATATTTTTAACGTGGAAATCAGGACGTATTAAAAAAAAAAAAAGGACCATGAAATGTAAAGATATGGAAACAAAACTATTTTCTGGGAATGTATCCCATCACCAAGTTGAGAATATAGAGCAGTGCCATCCTCCAACACCGTGAGTCAGGCCCACAGTCCTGGTAAGATGATCCTTGACATGTCATTATCTACAGATGGACCTGTAGCTTACTTGCCGTCCCCATCTCCTCCCCCTACCCGGGCAATCTAATGGTCGGAGTACCACCAGTTGCATACATCTCAGGTGAAATGCTAGCTCCAGCAACTGCCAGTAGTGCCACCTCTTGAGTGCGAAACAAATTAAATCTGATTTCCATTTAACCTTAAATCATGTAAATCTCCTGGGGCGGGAGGGCACAGCACCCATCCACGAATAAACAAGTAAGGATGTGGTAGAGTAATGGACGGGTGCCTAGGAATGGTGAGTATGTGGACCCTCATCCAATGCTTGCTAAAGCTTGATTTATAGCATGAGTGAGCCCATGCCAGGATCCTGTTAGGAAGTTGGCAAGAGCTCGCCAGCAATATTCTCGCAGTTTTTGTAGGACAGTTGTAAATGTAAAATAAATATGCTTCGACTTAAAAAAAAAAAAAATAAAATAAAATAAAAAAAATATATATATATTTTTCATACTAATAATGAATTGTTATAAATAATGATGCATTAATTCTTCCAGCCTTTGTTACAGCCCATGGCAATTTCTATTTTAATCTGCTGTGATTTCATAATCAACATTATAATAAAAAGAAATGAAACTAATTAAGAAAAATTAATTAGTTAATGCTTTTCGTACTTTTAACATGTGTGGTGTAGGTTTTCCTTGCAGCCCAGGTGCTAAAACTAAGTCATCTGGAGCATTATTTATGCTTGTTTTAGAGAGAGTCTAACCTGCTAAACTGCTTGTGCTGTTATATTAGAAAAATTATGGTTTTAACTTTGGCAAATTGCATGCGCGCACAGAGAGAGAGAGTGCCCCCTCTCCCCCTCTCTCTCTCCCCCTCTCTCCATATAAAATTAATTCCTTAGCACTGTGGTGTACAGCTTTGCAGGAATTATGCAAGTTGCCAGTTTGCAGAGATTATAATTGGGAACCATAAAAAAAAAAAAAAAAAAATAAAAAAATTCCCAAAAAAAAATTAAGAAAAAATAGAAACATCCCAGCAAAAATGTAAGAAATCTTGATAAAATTCTATTAAAATATATATGTCCAGTCATGGAAAAATATAGGTATTGTAATATCATTGCCATAAATTGGCACACCAGAATATGAAAAATTAAAAAGTAACTTTGTGAAAACTGGTTAAATACTGCAGTTTTGAGTGCGATGTGCATGGATAGATGAGGGGACAAGACATGCCGAAACACCCCATCCGGGGTGACATTTTCTCAAAAACTGTTTACTAGAGCGAGATTGGACAAGAGGACCTTTTGTCTTCATTTTACCTTGATGAGTAATAATTTGCCTTGACTTTTTCAATACTGCATGGAGTTACAAAGTTTCTTGCGATAATAGGGTGCCTGCTCCTACATAAGCAATGAAGGGGGACAATTTTAAACAACCACATTTTAAAATATTTACAATCTCAGTTTTATGAAATATGATTCTGATTTTCGTCGCTCCATCTAATGTACTTCCTGATATTTATACATTCATGCATTTCAAACTTTGATTTTCAATGCTGCATACCTCCCTTAATATTCACCATAATGTTTGACAATGTATACCTCACCTTATTTTTCATAAGGAATCTCCTTCCGGAGTTTGGCACATGAATTCTGGTCAACGGGTTATACAGTTTTGATCTCAAACAAACAAATTCTGGTTTTGGTAGTCCTAAATATTCATCTCTAAATCTTCCTGGTATTTTATATTTACTTGAGCTATATAATTAATTTTGTAATCAAAAGTATTAAAGTGTTTTAAATCATTTTTTATATTCATAAAAATCTTGAGTAAAATTGTGTTTACCTGAGAGGAGTGAAGGATTTTGAGTAGCTCTTCACAGCAAGGTCTTGAAAACCAGTGAGTGTGTAGTGAGGTGAATATGGAGCAGCACCAGAATGTGAGGATAGGGAAAACAGCAGAACCCTGAGAAAACACTCAAACCAGTTTAATCGTCTGGCATGATTTCCACTTGTGTTGATCTGGGAATGTTCCCAATAGGAATCAGACATGGTTTGGCATGGTGGGAGGAGAACGGTTTATCCACTGCACCAATCGTGGCCCCAGAAATAAAGAAAGACTAATCATAAAACACAAGTGTGGCAATTCTGTAAATTATTTGAAGTTGTGAAGTATGGAATTTTAATTCCACGAGGATAACAATTGGATGAAAAAACTGCAAACTTAGATGTCCTAATGGACACCTGCTCATAGAGCTAAATATATTTTTCAAAATCAACTTAAAAAAAAAAGTTTAAAAAAGTTCAAAAAAGTAATGAAAAGCATTAGGAATGTATAGTTACTGTGACTACATCATAGATATTCATTGAATCAAAATGATAATAGTATTGAAGTGTATTCTTCTCATAACTTCTCTCACCATCAGCCATTTTGCTCATAAGCAAGGTCTGAATTTGTGGCTGCACTTCAATTTAGTTCAGAATAATGTGATAGTGAAGCAGCAATGCTAAAAAAACCAGTTTACACTCACAATTAATTTTAATGATTTGAGTACAGATAAATTCACTTCTCTGTATATTTATCAATACGGTATAGGATGTTCAAAATAAGCCAACTAAACATTTAGTGTTTAATAAGCAAATGCTTGAGATGTTTTTTATCCTTTGAAAGTAAATTATAATATTTATTCATGTTCCAAAACAATGTCCACAGAAAAAAAGTGCTTATCTCAGTGAAATGTCTTTAGAGCCCTACTTAATGCCACTCAAACACCACTTCCTTCAGAACATTTCAGAATAATTTACCAGTGTTTTGTAAGATGATCTTTGCAGTGCATTATGAATTCGGTATTTGAGATTTCTTGGAGACCTTGTTTTTTACTTCTGTTACTTCAACACAGTGAGACGATAATAGTTTCACTGCTACGAGGTAACAGAAATTATTCATCTGAAACTTGTTTCATAGGTTACATAACCAAAGTAGAGTGTGAGAGACACTTAACAAATTGCTGGTTTCTTAACTTCTCTATTGTTTNAGTGCATTATGAATTCGGTATTTGAGATTTCTTGGAGACCTTGTTTTTTACTTCTGTTACTTCAACACAGTGAGATGATAATAGTTTCACTGCTACAAGGTAACAGAAATTATTCATCTGAAACTTGCTTCATAGGTTACATAACCAAAGTAGAGTGTGAGAGACACTTAACAAATTGCTGGTTTCTTAACTTCTCTATTGTTTAGTTATGCTCACCTTACGTCATAGGTAATTACCGTAGCATCTATTATCCTACTGAAAGCCAAGGTTCCTGCAGTTTCAGAAGTTGGACGACGCCATTCGAGGTTTTGAGACATTCCTTTTCTCCTGAGTTGCTCAAGGCAATAGTGAATGAAACGCAAAAATATAGCTGGTGGTTGCATTCTGTAAATTTTAATGGTGTTTGGTTCAGACTTCCAGAACATTGTTGTAGACTGTGTGTGGTGAAAGGGATTATGCTAATAAATATTGTTCTAAAAATGCTGTTTTAAATAAAAAAAATTTAACACTATTTTGAATAGATACTATATTTTCTTTCAATGCTTTAAATTTTCATACTTTTCTTTCCACAGGAAAGCTGCCACCAGTTAATAGAAGAGTTGTACCAAGCAATTACTGTTTTTATTTAATAAATTTGGGCAAACCTACTTTTTTTTTATTTTATATACTTTCTTCCATAAGTAGACCCTACCCAGTTTGCTATGTCTTGCAGTATTCATGAATGTTTCAGAACGTGGAAAAAATTAAGATAGTAAGTAAGTGTTACCTTCTTTTATCAGACTTAGTGGCCCGGGTATGTTGTGCAAGTTTAAAAAAATTTAGTGATGCACAGATTACGATTTTGATTAATCAAAATAGACAATTATTGCTCATTACCGATTAATCATAACCGGTGATTATTGAATTACTTGTACAGATTAAGTTAATACTAGTTCAACAGCAATGCTCATAATTTATTAACCAAAATGTAAATTAATTTCCTGAGTAATACTTTATTTAAATAACTGTTGCTTTCAAATAGTAGTGCCAACCAACAATGTATGTGTCACAGTATTGCCAATTATTGCCAACTTCTCTGCTTTGGTACGTGTTTATACAGTATGAATATTGTTGGGCATCTTGGGTATCTTTCCACAAACATTTTTACATTTTCTAAATATTATATTCTTGTTTTAAGATTTATTTTATGCATTTGATTAAGTTGTTTTACAGTTGTGCGTAATTTGTGAGTTTCCTGTACAGACTGTCATCAGTTAGTGGTGAGAAACTTCTAGTTATTAATTTATTTGGCAGCATGCAAACAGCATTGCAGCAGTTTATTTTAATAAACATTTGAACTTTTTAAGTCTGAGTGGGCTCAACGAGCATTTTGAGTGAAAGAAGCACCATGTCAACACGAGAGAAGAAAAGTGAAGTGTGGAAACACTTTACAATTTTTAGAGAAGATGAAAGTAGGGAAACCTTTGTGTATTTTAATGCTACAGTTTCACACTAGGCTGTAATTAATGTAATAATGCTACAGTATTTTTTTTACAGTTCAATGAATAAATTGTTAGTGCTATGATAATCACTTATCTAAAATTTTTGCTGAGAAACAATATTCTGTGATAATCGGTAATTGAATCTGTATCCGCCGATTTAGTGTTTTATAACCAGTAAATAAAATCAGTAGTCTGTACAGTACAGTCATATCGGTGCACCACTGAAAAAATTGTACTTTGTGTTGTGGCGTTTCTGTGTTCGTGTGTTTTTTATATGTCGTTTATATCATTAGTTTTATTGTCTGTGCATGTGTTATCTGAGTGGGGTGTGTGTGAGCCCTTTCTCCTACCTCACACCTTTTAAGTTCTGGTTCGGGGACAGACGTCCCAGGTACACCCGTCCGCTGCCCCCACCCTGACCATCCGGTAGCCTGCGTACTAGCTTTTCAGCCCGTCCACTCAGCAACCATTGGCAGACGCGACTACGCCGGACAGAGCCGACAGGCCGCCCACCTAAACCGTTGCTAGTGTAGTGTATGTTGTGATTATCCAATTAAATTTTGCGATTATTGAATTAATTTTGAATTTAAATTTTATGTTTTCGGCACAGTTTTTAATTTTTGAGATTTTATTTTTAATTTTGAATTTTGAAATTTACTTAAATTTTTTGTATCTATTAAACCACTGACAAGTGACCTTCTACATGTTACATTTCGGGAATTTAGATTTATAGGTTGACAAATATTTTGGATTTCTAACTGGGCTTGGGAATCTACGATGTCCCACACTCCTGATCTTTTGAGTGTGGGAAGGCGGCAGTTAGTCTGGGTACCGGTAATTTTTGTACTTTAAAGATGTGAATTTTAAAATTTCCATTTCTCTCTCTACCGATAGAGAGGGACGAGCAATACTGAAATATTATCTACACTATTCTATGTCTTCCTACACCGGGNGGCCTGCCCTGTGAACCAACCTTTCGGCCCATCCTAAAGGGCCTACTAGTCGACGGGACACCGCTAAGACTCGCCCTCCGCCACCCACCCGCCCAGGCCGGCCCATCAGTAGACTAGCCTTTCGGGCCGCCCACCTGGTCCGCCCCGGCCAAGCCAGACACACCAGACGCGACCCGGTGCACTATTACCCAAGTTTTTTCCTGCGTCCGCTTTCCATTCCAGCATGACAGTCATCCAGGACAATTCTCACTTCAGGACTGTCACACCACCTCTTCCGGCAGACGCAGGGAATGAGGGAATGGAGTTTTGTTCCATACCGGCGCCCAGTCCGCGAGGAAAAACGTGGAGGTCGCCGCCCGGCTCCCCAGCCGCTCATTTCTTTTGTTTTTTTTTTTGAAATTTTCATTATTTTCGGTTTTATTATGCATTTTAACAAAACATGTTATCAAACCACATATAAAGAAAACAAAACAAAACAGTGTTACATAAATTTTCATCAACATATATTATAACATAAAATATAGTATAAAATAAACTAAATAGCTAAATAGCATAGCAAAAATAACATAACATTTTTATTTACAGAGGAAAGGAAATTCAACCGAGCGCGCCTGACTGTCAAATGATGTAATGAGTCATCGCTCTCTCATCTGTGGCAAATAGTGGCACGCAGCGCGAACGCTGTTTCACTGCTGCTCAAGAGCTGCAGCGAGAATAGGACTCGTGAGAAATTCTCGGTGTGCTCGAGACGCCACTCTAGTCATCCCATCACTATTCAATGGTCTGAGTGAACATATGTGTATATCTCTCTGTCTATCTTTCTATATGTGCATGCGTGGCCGTTTTGTTGTCAGTTCTGCTTTGCAGCCACGAACAGCATCATTAACAATTGCGGAGCAAATGGCAGTGGTGAGGGTTGTATTTCAAGCAATGTAAGTGGATTTCAAGGTGGTATTACAACTTAAGGTGCAGAAACGATGGAGGGAAGAATTCTATACTGTGCCATCGCATGTAAAAATGACACTATTTAGTGACAAGTTTGAGAGAGAGAATGGTGGGGCGAGAGAGA
>NQII01001790.1:271911-370083 GCA_002778355.1 Clitarchus hookeri
GTCCATCTTATTTTACATAAAACAAGTGGAGGACTTGCATTCCCACATTACTTAATGCTATATATGTAGACTAGCCAGATAGCCATGTCGAATTTTGTGCGTGTGTTGTGAATATGTGCAAAAATACATTTTACTGATTTTATCTATTGGTCCGATGTGGCAACCTTTTGACTGAATGGAACTGTCAACCACCACAACTTTGTGTACTAGGCCGATGAAAATCCCCACATCGTGGTAGAACAATCAGTTAATCTTCCTGGGTTAACAGTGTGGTGCGGTATGTATACCAGAGGACTTGTGGGGCAATTTTTCTNGTGGTAGAACAATCAGTTAATCTTCCTGGGTTAACAGTGTGGTGCGGTATGTATACCAGAGGACTTGTGGGGCAATTTTTCTTAGACTGAACAGCGACAGGCCGAAGTTACTGTACCATGTTGCAGGAAAACATTGTGTTTACCATCGAGACGTACGGTCGGTTCCTTGATGAAACCCAAGTTGGATGGTGGATAGGTTGTCGAGGACGTTTTGAGTATCCACCCAGATCTCCACATTTAACGCAGTGTTTTTTTCTATGGGAAACTATGAAAAACACTGTATGCCACGAACCAACGGACACTTTAAGCCCCGAGAGGTGGGATTGTGACCACCTGTGAATCCACTTGGATGGGAAACACAGCTGTTTGTTGTTCTGTTCTACAGCATTGCAGTGGTCTTTCTGCTGGTGGACATTTGGAACATTTGTAACTAGTATTAACATTCGCACACACCCAGAGTTATCCTTATAGCATCAAATTCAAGCAGTTCCATTAGATTGTCTAATAATTTCTCTGTTATTCATGCTCAAAGAGTAGAAACCATTTGAGACATTCATTACCTCCAAAACAAACCCTCGTGCAAACAACTGGAGGAATTTCCCTCCCGCTTGCCTATCACATACTGTATTTAATACCACACCAAAATCATTTAGCATCAGTGGAACATATTTTCATAAAATTTTCAAATTATTTTGCTTATGCAGTAGAACTCAAAAACCTGTGTCTTCCCGCTCATGTTGGTCCCATGTCAGAAAAAGATAACTGAATCTTGAAATATTTTATATACACCACACATAATACCATTCAGCACCGTCGACTTCGATCTTGTGAATACAGCCTCCAAATCAGTTTTTTTCTTTCAAATCATGCTCTACAGCACCAATCAACCCCCACCCCTTTAATTTCTTTATATCCAGAACACATTTTTACCTCACCAAAACTACTTTCATAAATTTAAACATTTCCCCTTGTCCAGCAATTTCTCTTTCAACTCGCAACATACATACATCTCAACAAAAACAAAATCTTAAACAGCGCTGTTATGCCTACTTAATACATTAAATTTTTTACCCATACTAAAAAAATTATTACAAACATTTTTTTTTACCACAAAGGTAACATTCTATGTTTTACTATTGATTATCTTGATTTGCCAGCAAACTTGCAAGAAAAAAAGTGTCAAAATAAAATAACGTATACAGTATTATTTATAATTTATAGTGTGTAAAAAATACATTAAAGACTATTACATACTACCTTAATACATGTGTTATAAATACAATCAGCATAGAGGAACATTGTTTTGAATAATGTGAGGTGGAACATAAGTTATAAATGCATACAAACAGACAAAATATTTTATATGCAGATTTATATTAAGCAAACTAAACTTACAAAAATTTTTTTAAAAGTATTTTACATTAAATTTAATTTGATTATTGAATTAGCTAGACAGAATCTTTAAAGTACATTCTAAAAAATTAGGGATTGAAATGTCCTAATTAAACAACCCATCAAAATTTCTTATTATAAACACACTCCAATTCTCTCGCATACTAGACATTGGAATTTCTCCAATCTCTTACTCCACTTTCAATGATTAAGATCACTGTAAATTTCGTTACTGCGTTATTTTGGAACTGTTTATCTCCGATTACATTACAAACATTTTGGAACAAATTAATTCCTGAAGGATAGAAAATTAGGATTTTTTCCTGGTGAATAGATATTTAGTACACACTACACAAGTATTTATAATGTATTTCAAATAGCTTCATAATATGCAATTTAATTTTCTTCTTATATCTACATATCTATTATAAAAATACCACAAACCCAATGTAAGAGACAGTCGCAAAGTGAAAAAAAAGTGGTAGTAGTTGCAAGCTGTGTTGGCACACATTTATAGAGACAGCGTGTCAAGCACAGCACCAATGCGTGTAGACTTGGCATGCTCACAGGACCAATGTGTATCGACAGAAATCACAGGAAGAGTGTGTTGAGATAAAATGTGTTGCTGACCTCGCGGGAGTACATTTGCTGCGCGATGTGGCGTGGAGTCAGGCCATAGGCATTGCGCGCATCCATGCTGGCGCCGTGGTCGAGCAGCAGCTGCGCCAGTTTGTCGTTGCCGCGGAAGGCAGCGAGGTGCAGCAATGTATCTGAGCGCTGGTTCACGGGCAGGTCGGGGCGCATCCCGGCGTCCAGCAGCAGTGCCGCCAGCCCCAAGTCGCTGCAGGCCCACGCGAACATGAGAGGGTTGCTCGTTGCCACTGCATCCTCCAGTTGCTCGCGTGCGGTGCTCTCCGGATCCAGCACCTCCTTCAAGCCTTTGCTGAAGCGTAGCCAGTCCAGGCTCTCGTTGTACTCCTGCACCTGCCACACCCAACACTTTACACAGCCCTGCCATAGCACTTTTCTTCTTTCTGAAAGTCTTACGTAATTTTCGCAATGGCCGAGGTCAGTGTAGTGCCCTCCAGCCACGAATTCCGGGACGAGGCATGGACATAATTTTTTAGATCCAACATCAAGTTAGTAAAGTACATGGGACATCGCCCGATTAAAATCCTAAAAAGATAGGACCTTGGTGGAGACCTAAGTGCGGTACTGGGATTCCTGGGAGGGGTAAAGGAAAGGGATGTCTCTGAGCAAATAATGCTCCACAGTTTGCATAGTCTTCGACAAACTGACCCCTAATCGGGAAAAAGAGGATGCACAAGATACAGTAGGCACAGATCAGCAACATGTCGATGAAATTATGAAGAAGTGGGGTCGGAAAGCAGTGAAGATGCAAATTTAGTACATCCATGAGGGTGAGAAACTCTGGTTTAACAACACCATAGGAGTAGAAAACTAGAAGCTTGAATAAGATTTTCAGGGTAGTTGTGGGNTGAGAAACTCTGGTTTAACAACACCATAGGAGTAGAAAACTAGAAGCTTGAATAAGATTTTCAGGGTAGTTGTGGGGAAAAAAAGCTCTGTACAAAAAACATGTAATTAAGACTAATGGGCGGGATCCTGCACGGAGAAAGATGAAACCANGGGAAAAAAAGCTCTGTACAAAAAACATGTAATTAAGACTAATGGGCGGGATCCTGCACGGAGAAAGATGAAACCACCACTGAAAAATGGCGTGAAGTTGGCTTGGGTGACGACTAAAAATTAAAGGAGCTTTATGACAATACATATACCATACTAGTTTACATTAAAGTTTCCTTTCATTCCATTAAATTATTACAGTAGCATTCCTTCTACAACTAAATTAACTTAATGTCAACATTTTCATTTATGTATTAGAATTCTTTCAAAATGCCTATCAGAAATTAATCCTCCCAGTTTTGATTTGATCACCAGACTCTGCATTCTCTCCAGGCATAGAACATCTTCCGCCTCACTTTCTTCGCCTTTATGGCGGTGGTTGGTTTTTAACATACAAAATATGTAGTTTGTTTAAAAACTATATTGTTTAAATAAAGCGTTATCAATTCTAGGCAAATGCTGGGATGGCTTCTCAATACAGACCCTGGTCGATTCCTGGTTATCGTTCCCCTACTAAGACCTTATAAGGATTTGGGGGCAATCAAATACGCCCAATAAAAATAACAAATTGTGTGATCGTTCAGGTTAAGGTCTCATTGGAATATTTTCTGCGTTAGCAATTTTGCAAACTTCGCATTTCCAATTTTTTTTAAGAAGCCGTTTTTATTCCGTTTGATGACTACGTATTTACTTCAACATCCTGAGCTATGGCACCATGCGGTATGAATACAAGATGCAAGAAATCTTATGAACTTACAGTTTTGCCAACTGTTTTTAAAGCAAAATTTTATATGATGATATTAAGTCATCAAACAATATTTATCCTGGATAAAATGAGATGAAAATATTGAAGACTACATGCGCCAAGTTTTAGATATTATATTTAATCTCTAAACACGAATTTTATGTTTAATACATTCACCTCAATGTGATTTAAGGATATATTTTACCAGAACCCACAATTGGCTCAGTAGTCTATGACATGCATTCCGCATCTTTGGTCATTTGTTTGATCTTATGTCGCTACGAGCGAGTTTTCCGGGCGGGAATTGTCACGTGGATAGCGTGACGAGAGGGGCCGCGGTTTCTGAGTGGTTAGCACGCTCGCCTTCCACCAAGGCGAACCGGGTTCAATCCTCGGCCGGGTCACTCCTGGATTTTCGCACGTGGGAATCGCGCCGGACGATGCCGCTAATCGGCGGGTTTTCTTGGGGATCTCCCGTTTCCCACAGCCATTGGCATCCCGGCGCTGCTACATCCTCATCTAGCTTCATCTCACCCATCCCGCGGAAGCCAATGGTAAACCATTGCGGTATCGTCCTGCCTAGTTGCCTTGGTCTTGACGCAGCCCTCATTTCCGCGTCGTGTCCTTAGTTCAGACCAACCGTCGCGTTGGGTTGCTAACCTGCACATACACTGCGTGACAAACACGATCGTGTTGTGCGAGTTACTGCGGGGTACTTCCGCTTCCTCCTGTGTATTCATCCATCGCCGTTCCATCAACCCTTTTCACCCCAGGCCTTATTCAAGCCTGTGCACCAACCTCATTCATATTTTATTTTGGCAGAACAACGAACTGCTGATATTTTCTTGCTACAGATTCTGGGCCAGAATAAAGATGTTATTGAATAAACTGTGGCGTTTGCTTTGGTTCTAAAACCAGAACTTTACCGATTAACTCGCACAGGATGGTTTACGTTACAAATTAGGAAGGCGTCAATGAAAAATCAAGCAGTATTCTTACCAGTTTTACCACGGTCTCTACTTTGACATCGCTCAGAGTCTGTTTCTTGTCACTTTGAAACATCGAGACTGAAACAAACCATGTTGGCAATATTAAACATTTCTACCGAAATTTGAATGTACAACTACTTTTGTAACGTCTTAAAAAATCAAAATGCATAAGACCTACATACACGTTCAGTTGAGACATATAGAAGGTGCTCAACAGCTAGATATTTGAACGGCTATGAGGTTGAAGTGAGATGAAAATGGAGCAGCCACGCAATGCCAGGGCGGGGAAAACTTAAGTAACCTGGTGAAAGGTTACTTCCTCCATATTTCCCCACGACAATCGGGCGTGAACACACACAGAAAAAGGTCTAATGTTGTGAAAACAGTATTAAAGTTACTAAAACAGTAATTTGTTGTTATCTTTGAGCCGTCAGTAACTAATGTTGCTGTTAATGTAATATACTGTTAAGCTATTAATTATAACGTAACATTAAGTACTTTTGTAACATTACCTCCGTACTGTTTTTTTAACAATAAGGTTGTGTTTATGTTGCGGCAAAACAAATTTTGTGTTTAATTGATTCTAACAACTGTGTCAAAAATATATTTTTTTTTTATTTGCTTTAAAAATATTGCAATATTTGTCACAAAAAATAATTATTACCAACAAAAAAAAATTACACCTGGGAGGGGACTCGAACCCGCGCCCTCAGTGCCTGACGCCCTACGAACTGCTCTATCATAACATGTCTATAAGAGTTTCATATAATCGGTATTCAGTACAACATAACACACTGCAGTTCTCTTTTGTTACGTGGAAATACTTTATGCTCTATAAATATACGCATATTTGGCACACGTAAACTGCTTTGCAAGGCTTGAGAACTGGTCAAAGCTACATTTAGTTCTCATACTATGCTTTGAAAGTTAAATACAATGGTTTCATTTTACGAAGTTATCGCTTTCCACTTTTATCCGCCATTTTACAACGCCAAGTCAGAATAAACATGTTGGTTTGGACGTTTCTTTAATGTCGCAGTAACAAAATATTTTGTTCTTCCAGTTATATTTTGCGTAGTACAACTTTTGGTTGCGGCAACATTACTTAGAGGCTTTCTAAACATTAACACTTCAACAGTATATTTGCATTATAGTAATACAAGACTATGTAAATATTTTACATTATTAACTTTGTAACAACATTATTAATTTTACTATAACATAAACGTTTAAAGAAATATCTCAATAGTAATATTTTATGTTTCAAGAGCATTAGAATTATTTTGTGCAGCCATACATGCCGAGTACAGCAGAGCATGACGTTTGGAGGGGGGCGGGGAAGGGCCCCCCCCGCCCATTTTACAGTCAACAGGGGCGTCGCTGCAATGTGTTGACAAAAGGTGGTTGGTAACTACCCCCGTGTGTAATAAGTATTTTTGTCTTATCGTCAACCACTCGCCTCAATCTTAAAATATATTTTACTTGCACAGTCCCATTTATCTTGACCATTCACAATAACTCCGTACCGGGGCTCCAAATGAAAAAAGCGTTTCATACAAAAATTGTATAACTGGAAGAAGGGAACGATACTGCTGGGGAGTTAGCTTTATAGCATTATTTATTTGTGAGATGCGAGTTCTAACATCAGTTTTATAAATGGCACTATGTATATGTTGGTCAAAAGTTAAATGAAGCTCGTCAAGACCTATGCAAACATGTAGCACAATGTACACTTTGATAACATGAACATTAAATACGACATAGAAAGAGGGATCTCTACTGCCAGTTTGTGGTACTATACATATGGGTACTGCGAGGGGTAGAACATTCACATTAGATGTTCAAAGTGGTGACCATTGGCAGCGATACACAAGTTCAGTCGCTGGATGAATGACAACACTGATTCCTTCAGTGTTGCCTGCACAAA
This sequence comes from Clitarchus hookeri, assembly GCA_002778355.1. NCBI lineage: Eukaryota > Metazoa > Arthropoda > Insecta > Phasmatodea > Phasmatidae > Clitarchus > Clitarchus hookeri. Next base: position 278,926 of record NQII01001790.1, read on the forward strand.
CGTCCCCGCATGTTCTCTGGAGTTATATGAATATCTTGATAGACACCACCTTTGAGGTAACCCTAAAGAAAACAGTCTAGGGGGTTAAGGAGGTCAGGAGACTGCGCAGGCCACTGAACTGGTCCTCTACGACCAATCCACCTACCAGGACATTTTTGGTCCAGAGCAAGACGTGTATACACGGCATTATGTGATGGGCATTCATCATGCTGGTACCACATCACTCTGGTACCTAGAGGTATCTACTAAAGAAGACCAGGAAGAATTGTTTGTATGAAGGTGGCATACTCCCTGCCGTGTCGGTTACCATTCACGAAATAAGGCCCTATAACCTTATTGCCAACCATCCCACACCAGGCATTGACACCATTGACGCTAATGGTTCACCTGTCTGAGATATCGTGGATTCTCGACGGAGCAACAATGCATGCTCCTCGTATTCACTTGGCTGTGTTGGAGAACGACAATTCATCGGTAAAAAGAACATCCGAAAAAATTTCGGATTGGCGAATTTGATGCTGTGGCCATTGACAGAACTCTACCCGATTCTCGAAATCATTCACGTGCAATTCTTGCTGTAAATCTACATGACAGGGATGGAACGTATGACGCTTAAGAATGCGAAATGCACTCGTTTCCGGAATGCCAATTTCGGCTTCAAGTTGGCGTGTGCTGACGTGTGGATTAACTGCTACAGCAGCGAGAACAGAAACCTCAGCAGCGTCATCTGTGCGAGTTCTACGACCATTGCGTTTCTGTGGTTACCAATTGCCCGTTTCACAAAGTTTAACAACGAAAAGGGGAAAACATCCGCCTGGACGGTGTGGTCTTATCAGGGTATCGCTCTCTGCAAACTTGTTCCGCCGGACTAGCATTACGCCGACCTTCATCAGAATGAACGACGACGAGTGAGCAAACCAAGCTATTGATAATGGTAATAAACGAACTGTGTAAAATAATACGAACACATTCATCTGCTAACTTATATTCTCAATACATGAGCAGCATTTCTACCTTCTCGTTGTTGGAGTAAATTTCCGTTATGACAACTCTCACCTGGCAGTGTACTATATTCGACTGCACATGGATGACAGTAGTCGTCATGTCATGTGGTGTGTTCCTTTGTTTACTCTAAGCACAACGTCTGTGGAATGGGGCACGCAACTCTGGATACCTGCACTGTTTACATCACTTCTACATAAAATGCAGAGCATCAACGTCATACTGTACCATTCAGCGCAATCGTGCAGCAACGCATCACATAACGGGTCTTCACCAAACCTTTCAGTCCTAATGTCTGTGGCGGTTTTTAACGATCTGTTTATTAGACTGGTACATTGAAGCTCGTGAAGACCTGTTCAAAAATGTATCTCATTGAACTTCTGACGAATAGATACATGGTGCAATTTAACCAAATGCCGCACAAAATGAGAAGTCGAGAAACTAAACTGAGTGGATAACGCCCAACTACTGAAACCAGTAGTTTCAGCCTCCCACCAAGACTATCGGGTTTCGAAACCTGGCGGATCAGGTTGCGGCGTTTCCCAAGTGGGTCACGCGACGGACGCTGCCAGTGACCGGTGTGTTTTCTCACGAGCACTCCCGCTTTCCACACCCATCGCATTCCGTCACTTCTCAGACAGCACCTCGTGCCATGATCGCAGAAACAATGTTCGCCTACAGACCCACTCCGCTGATTTCACCCACTCTCACTCTCTTCTATCAGTAATTGACTCGTTCATAACGTTTACAGGTCTGCTGTTTGTGAGATTCGTAATGATAGGAGATACAAAATAGATACGTTGCTTGCTGCGAAATCCAAACATTTTTCGCTTATCGGTTGTGCTGTATAGGATATCTTAAAGGCTGGGAGCAGTGCCAAACCGTAGAATGTACACGAGGCGTATCAATAATTCGTAAAAACTAGTAGTGATATAAATTTTTTCTTTCCTAAATGATGAAAGGTTTTCTATAAAAAAAAAAGCAGAGTAATTTAGAATAAACAAGAGTCTTTTTATTTCCCAATTTATTACGTGTGTTAGCCTAACCTGTTCACGAACATAACGCGACTGCAGTTTTGTACATTTTTCTCAATTCACCGTGAAACCGAAAGTTGATTTTGCAACATACTGAAACACGGCGACTTTTTTTTATAAAATTTAATCCAGCTTTTAATATTTTGGCTGCTGTTTTTAAGTACGTACGCTGTCGACCCTTTCGTAGGATTTCCCTGCACGTCAAGTGGGAGATAGTATGAGTAATAAATATTCTACTATCACAGTGTCAACCGGCTTTGAAGCCAGAAATTAAGATTTGACTACAACTTCAACAACCACATGATTTTAAAAGATGAGTTTACGTTTTTGGTGGGAATTTGAAACTTTTATTAAAATTTTATATATTTTTTAGCAGTTTACAGTGCAGAAGATTTCGATTTTAAGCTAGACACGATGAGCGAGAAATATTTCAGAATCAATATTGGACTTGTGAACGTTTTTATTTGCGCTTTGGCCCTATTTAATACCAAAGACTTTTTATGTTACGAGAATGAGAACCACAAGGATGCACTATTTTAAATAGCGGTATAAATGCCTGGTAACAAGATATGTCGTGTAGGCGATGTTACTTGCGACGTCAAGTATTTTCTCACAGAATGCCAGGTTATAACGGTTTTTATTCAATATTTATCGTGCGGTAGCTTCATACTTTCCTTTCCTCATATAAGTCAGTTTACTGGTCATTTGTTCGAACAGGGAAATTCAAAAGCAACAAGTATACCCGAGGGTGCTATTATCTTTGTAATAGACGTTACTTGTTAAAGAGGTGGTGGCATATACACGTAAACAGCGAAACGATAAAGGCTTCTCACATTTTCTTGGCTGAAACAAAGTCAATATGTTTGACTTACACGGCACAATACAGTGTATAGACACTGCAAAAATCAAATGTTTTCAACGCAGTGAAATCTTAATTCCAGCTTTATTTAATACAGGCAAGTGCAGTATTTTATACGCATATTTGTAGTGTGTTAATTTACGCTGAAACGAAGTTAAAGGCATGCCCGTTTTCAGATTTGTACATTTAAGCAAGTCTTAAGGCTGTAATAATGTGTTTATTTGAGCAGCGTTTAATTTTTTAGTATCCAGCGTTTTATACATACTTATTTTAACAAAATTTTACATCAGTTAAATCAAATTAATCTCAAACATAATGTTCACTTTGGTTTGATCCCTGATGGAAATCTTAACATAAAAAAATATGTTGTTCACAATCTTTATTGTTTAAATAAAGCCTTGTACGTTTGTGATATACTAATGATATGCAGTAGGTCACAAAATTCGCGCGCACAGCCTACCACATGAGAATCTTGAATGAAAATAGATAAAAATCTTGTGCGACAAATACCATTCTGGGCAGTTTTATTTTCGATCGCGCAATACTGCATAGTGGATGAAAGAATTGTTAATTATCTATTTACATTACGAAACTCCATCTTTCGATATTAGCTCATAATGTTTCATCGTGTTTATCGAAACGAGGGAGGAAGCAAAGCGGTGAACCTAACCTTCTAACAGGCGACTGCAAGTCATGATTAAAACTGTGCCTAGCAAGGCTCGTGAAACAGCGCCTAGAACGACTAATATTAAACCAGACTACGTTGCAGGTTCTCCTGGACGAAGTCAAACTCGGCAATTATTCCGACTGAACGCCGTACTGGGCTGGCGTGTCACTTAGGGTCGGGGAAAGCACGAAGAACTGAGAGAGTCAGAAATATCGGCGGCTAGCGGTCTGCGCCGAGAAGTTAGCATGTGATCTGCTCTTGGAGAACTGTGATTTACACACTTTTGAAATATATTTTTGCTGGGAAACGCCTTGGCGCCTCGGGATCAAGTATGATGCCACGCCACCTATTCTGTACACTATAAATACGCTCAGGCAATTTTCACACGTTTCCACAACGTCGCATTCTAAAGTGTTCTGCGAAAAATTGCAAGCGGTTCCATGCTAAATATAGAAGGAAAAAATGCTCGGTAAATGTTCTGCCGACAGCTTTTAAAGAAAGATGTACAGTCATTTGCAGTACTTCGCACCAACCTAGGCTTTTTTTTTTTTTTTTTGCTTTTTTCTCAATCCAATTTCAAATTAACGCTCACTGTATTCGTCATAACAAAGTTGTTTAACATGTATCCTTCGAGATGTGGACTGCAGAACCGGAAATGAGTGTTGCAAAGTTACCCTTCATTGGCTTGAAGTTGCCCCAAGTTAACGAGGCACATTAGAATAGTTTCACTTCTTCCTCATTTGCATACTCATACCATATATTAGCCGCAGAAAGAATAATTTATCCCAGTGCTGTTAATTCCTCCTTCATATAAACTTTGACATTTTCTGCAAGTCCGAGTTACACGTATTGTTGTAAGGCGCCGCAGAACAGTAAGTCACACCAACATTAAGATTTTTTTTTTGCATTTCCTTTCAAATGACACTTTCTGCATCGCCACGATAACATTGTGCTGCTATCTTTGGTTTGAATAGTTCCAAACATTTAAGTCTTCCCTTTTTTTGATATCATCATGTTAAGGGGTTTTGGTTAGTTTCCCTTTGTGCTTAAAAATGTATTTGTTTCAGTTATCAAGGGCTGTCCATTGTTGCTGCCCAAAATATTTTCATGTACGGCTGAAGGGGAAATCATTTCTGAAGACTAAAATGTTGTGCAGTTATCTGTTCAGTCTCTTTCGTATTTATATGTCATACTTTTATATCCATATTCTATTAAAAAAACATAAAACCCTACCGAGAGAATTCTTAAGGAAACATTATTCCTTATAAATCTAATGTTTAAACACAATTATAGAAGCAAAGAGTTAGCAAGGCCGACTGTTCTCTAGGAATGAAACAACGGGGACGAGGCAGAACTCTTAATGCAAGGCTCATCTAGTCAAAATCTCACAACTCACGGCACGAATTACATTCATTATTCACATACGTATATTACAGTCCCCTGGTTTAGCATTTCTGTGTCTCATATTTATTTCCTAACTAAATTTTTCATTATGTAATTTGAACTGCTGTTTTTCCGTGCAAATGAGTTAGTTGATGAAAGTACGGATATTATAGTTTTTCCAACAACTTCAATCATGGGCCTAGATGTAAAAAATAAAAAGTTACAACTACTTTCCATGCTCTGCAATCACATTTTTCTTTACCGCTGCTTTTGCAGCCGCCTTTGACAGCTAGGAGTCGCGATATTTGCTATCTGCACGAGTAGTGTAGCTAGACCCGCCTAAAGCGTGGACTGGCGTGGCGCACACAGCGGTCTTGTGAACTCGCCCTAAGCGGACGCCGTGCGCACAAGCGGGCGAGTTAGGGCTGTCTTGCATCACGTGTATTTTTAACTGGGCTCGTTCGAAAAAACGCAACTGATCGTGCTCTTTCAGTTCTCTGTGTGTCCTGTCTCGTGTAGTGAGAAATACTTGCGGCTTAGCGCCTTGCGTCGAAACATGTGACAAATTCTTTCCCCGTGAATAAGATTCTTCATCGACACCTAATGATTTCATACAATAAAAAGAAAAATTTAAATAACCCCTAATATTGAACAATATCCTTCAGATCTATTTAAGACAGCTGAACGTGACAACTTTCATAGTTCACTGCAGACGAAATTATAGACACACCAGTCCGTTCAGGATTTATCTCTGTTACGTTCCATAAATGGTTTTCAAAGTTTGGTTTCAAAAACGCTCAAGTAACTGTTATACTGTGTACATGGTTCGTTAAATAAATTTCTGGAATATATTTAAGTAATTTTGAACTACACGCGGAATAGTAAATTATATTACTAACACGGTTATACTGTAATTAGTTTTACCTCTAATACTCCATGTATGTACAAAGTTAAAAAAAAAAAATATGATTTCGATTAATTCAAGTGGACAATTCTGTATCTAGTCTTCTACAGTTATTTCGGCAAGCTACAAGCATGATAAAGTAACAGTGATCACGTCAGCATATAGCCCTAGTTGGAATAAAATACGCAATACTAATGAAAACCTTTCTGTCAAAGAGCTTCATTTTATAGCTGATATTATAACTAGTTGCATCAAATTCCATAACTTAAATTTCACTCCTTTAACACATGCCTTTACTGAGATTTATATATTTCAAACGTATGTATAAATATTTAAGAATCCTTTCGTTTCGAAAACTGACTCTGGGGAAACCAATTTTCTTAATCAATTTTGAAAACTTTACGTGATATCTTTGTGAAAAGTAGGTAGCGTGTAAGCTTACCCCCCTCCTTTTTATATTTTTTTATTTTTTATTATAAAACCGGTTGGTTTAGTTTAGCAGCGAATACTGACAAAGGAAGAATTAATTCTGAATGTTATTTGATAAACCTGCTGTGAAGAAACTTCAAAAACGTTGCTGAACTATCACTGAAATGGGTCACTTTTGAGCCAACTTGGTTTCTTACAGACTTGTTAAAAATTACAAAACAAAAATGTTCAAAAGATAAAAAATTTTGACAAATTAAAAACACTGGTGACCTAATTCGTGTCTCACTATGAGAAATTAGTTAAAAATTGCTTAGACTTTACCTTCTACTCTCTTCATTTAATCCGTCTCCGAAATAATGTGTTGAAGTTCATTACCTACAGAATTAACTCACGTTTAACAGCGCTCACATGGAAGTAATTCAAATAATTTAGCCAATTATGTTGTTGAGAATGAACCAAAGTCTTTTACAACGAAATTTCAAAGGCTGCAGCGAATGAGTCATTACGAAAAGCTTAACATTTTAAACGTTAACACAGCTGGGTAATCTTACTATCGTTACACATTAATGGCAGCACTTTCATTGCGTATAGACCTGGCGTCTACCTACAGCCATTTTAAACATTTGCTTTCTCACTGCCCGTATTCCTAAAAAGTTTCCAAATAACGCATACTTAAGGAAAATCTAGTGGCCTATCCCATGCTTGCAGCAGGAATGTCATTACGCCCAAGGTTCAAAATTACTCTAGTACTCCTCAGAACAGTGATTTGTTTCCCATTTATGTAAATTGTCTATCCTTACACCTCGTGTAAAATCTGACTTCGCAGACTTATATGAAATGAGCGTCATATGACACCATGCCGCTCCACACATTATATTTTGTGTGTTTACAGTATACAATTTACGCATATTACTCTCCCTAAAAGATAAAAAATTTAAACATAAAACTATAGTTTGAGGAAGGTTCTACAATGCACATAGGTTTGAGGAAACTTGGTAAAGAGAAGGAAAATAAAACTAGCTGACGAATCGCGATAAATATGAGATATTCTACCATACACAAACTTTATCTCCAACCCATTAAATTTTATTTAGAGTATTTAACTGTTTTATTGAAAATTACCGACAAACTTTACACACACGCGTTTTCTAATATAATTTTTAATATTTCATAAATTTAACAATACTGCCAAGGCGTGCACGCGTATTTATTCCAACAAAATTGATAAGAGCCAAATATAATCTATGCTACAGTTTTCTTTTTAAACCACAATAGTCAAAAAAGCTAAGATAATGGAACCTAATACATGAATCCTATCGACTACACGGATACGTGGCCTTGTCAAATATTTCGAAGTATCGCCTTACGTTTCGTGTTCGCATAAGCGGCCGCATTTTTCTACTGCAGACAGAAGTGTTAGGGCGGTCTGAATAGTGGAACGTAGTCGGCTCCAAGTGAAACGACATTTCGAAATATTAAACCATTTTGTGCGCAAAACATGCACTCAATTTTCAGCTGCACGTAAAATACTGTCGAAAAGGGGATATGCGTTGAATAATGATAATCAACAAAGTACATCGCCCCTAAAGTATTAGGTGTCCGCTTCCCTTACATTGTATCACACTTGCCATTTTCGATTATTTCTTGATGATTTTACGATTAATTTAGAGACTGTCTCAAAAGTCTTTGCTATTTACGCTACGCTACAGTATAATGTAACTTCTATGGTATTTAAACGTAATTGTATTACGGAGTAATTATGTTAATTATAGCAATCCTACATAAATCTTTGAGCTATCTGTACCGAATGGCGAGATAAATAGCTAGGCTTTTAGGACTATGCATGCATTTACTACATTTTTTTTGTTAAAAGCTTTAATCGGCAAGAAGAAATCCATCCAATATGGCAGGCGAAACTATCATAATTACACTTAAAAAAAAATACTAATTTGCTGCCAACATTTTTGCAAATATTTCAATCAATTACATACAAATACACACGCACGCTCCTGCACGCACATGCAAACACATCAACGCAGTTATCCCGAAACTTTGTGACCCCAGGAAAATAAATGTTTTACGAACAAAACGCTAACACCTGGCATCTTCGCAAAGCAACATCAAAACGTCATAACCATTGACAAGCTTTTCTGTCTACACAGTAAGCAGCTACTACCTCGTATATTCAAACAAGAGGTCTTGCGGTAGCAGAAACCGCGTCGCTTTCAATGCTAGTTGTTTTAGGAGTTTTGCCATTGCTGGGAAAAGTCGCTACTGTACGTCCTTTCATAAGGTTTCACAGGATACTGGGGATAGAAATAGTGCAGCAAAGAGACCCAAAACCAAAAATTTCCATTAATGGGGTAGGAAGGTTGTTTTTAAATCACAGCGACCACACACGCATAGGCCTATAAACATTAACATACCTCCCCCTCCCCCTCAAACACAATCACACACACAAACACACAACACACACACACACAGTATTATTCTGAACTACAGGCACAGTCTTTGCAAGATGGTTGTGTGTAGAAAGGTCGTAAACACATGGCCTATGGCCCAACGTCAAAGAGCAAGAGAAACCATTGAGAACTGGGAATGATCAATATCTGTCAGAACCTATGTGAGACTAAAGAAATTCGTGAATAGTGTTAAGCGTGGTTTGATATATGACCTCCATAAACATTTAGCGGGCGTTGNGTGAGACTAAAGAAATTCGTGAATAGTGTTAAGCGTGGTTTGATATATGACCTCCATAAACATTTAGCGGGCGTTGGTCCCTAATGAGTAAACTAATGGATGGCATGCCGTTTGTTAACATTGCATACTCAATTTTCAAAGGCGCGATGCTGCTTTAATAATAACGATAGGTCATAGGTCGTATTAGATTTTCTACCTTATTTTCCATACAGAATCATCACGCAAAGTTTGTGTCTGGAGTTCAGAATAACCATATATTACATATGTGCAGAGTTATGGCGAGGGACTTGTTTTTCGGAGCTACCAGTGGTCTGCTGGGAACGCCGAGGTGAAATAAACGTTTGCGCAACAAACTTACATTCCACGGACCTCGAGAAAAAGATTTTTAAAAAGTTTTGCACGTGCTTTCACTGGCTTAACAAAACTCCCTTGGATAATACGTAATTAAAAATATATTTACGTGGGAAAAAAAGAAGCCGGGTGGGTTGTTTCAATTTGCAGAATAAACCTGAAGGACATAACTTGAATGTGCAAGATTTCTGACAAACGGCCTTCAAATATATCTGCGTTCCATGCACGAAAAATAAAACTAACATAAATCTTCACTTGCATTTAACAGCACGTGCGCCCAAACGTTTTTGGTTAGGGAGACCATAAACGACATTATGTAATCATTTTTCGCAAACATTTGCGAACCTCAAATCTGTTATAAAATTTTCTCCTTTAAATCTCAACAGTCCATATATTTATCTCAGAACGCCTGATCAGAATTCAGGATGTCCTAGGTTCGATCCAAAATAGGTGTAAACGCACTGTAATCACGAAGAACTCTGCGAATCTGTGCTGGCCGCACACTTCAAGGCTGGACTTCAATCATATACAGAAATTCTTCATTTTAGAGTAATAATTTAAGTTTGAGTAATTATGACAAATTTCCTGACTACAGAAAATTTACATTTCAAGAGTTCTTCAAATATTTTTGTAAATAATTTTAATTCAGTGTTATTTGATGGTTGTAAAAATGCATGGACGTATTGATATTTTAAAGTTTATGCTACTTGTGAAGACATTTTACACAGATAGCTCTTGGTATTTCAGGTCTTCAACTACGGCAGAATAAGGCAAATAACTAAAGTTGTGTAGTAGCAATTTTTTTTTAAATTTTCCTTCACTTAAACTAGTATTAGCACAACATAAAATAACTTAATATAGTGGATGAAGCCGAAACATAAGAAAGGCATTGCATTTAACGGAACCCAATAGTGAGCAACAAAAATACACAGCTTCATAAAAATTAATTAAGTCACTCTAGACATTTACAATAATACTGAATCAACCGAAATGGCGCAGGCTCATGGTGTCCACGTCACATATGAACCTACATACAACATAAATTATGCAGTATTCCGATAACCCTCCCCCTTCCAAACTTTTTTACAATTTTGAACATTTATGGAACATACGCCTACGTGAAACGGTTACCATTTCGCGAGATCTGCGTTCGCAGATGCATCGCGTCGATTTGGAAAGCCGAAAACAGCAAAATACATTAGTTATATTTCTGCAACTTATTTGAATGTATTTGATGTTACCGCCGGATTTCCGTCGGCTTTAGATACAACCCGGTTGATTTTAACATTCAGAAGAAGTAAAACTGGAAGACGTGAATTATGCGTTATTATTACGTTGATCGTATTTCACCGTGAAGCTAACAGTGCTGTACGCGTCACTGGAATGCTTGTTGCTCAGTATCTATGTCACTTATCACTCACTTACCCATGCAACAGACAAACTACTTCTTGCATCAGCCCGCCGCCAAAACTGACATCGCGCAACGCCGAGCGCAGCGAACTGGCGAATACTTCCCCTCGCTGCTCGCTGGAATTAGTTCCGATTTGTGTATCCTTCCGCCCGGCACCAGAACACGGGCGAGCCGTCAAAAGGCGACACCCACAACTCTGTATCGGACCCTGCACGGCCAGTAATACCAACAGTACCGGGAAGTACTGAAAGTAATGCTGATCGTGTGCGGACTGGAATTATGGAATGACGTTAAGCACTGAAGATGATTGGAATGTTTGGTAACCAACCATCAGTATTACTGATGTGTGGCATTGCGGCAGCAGTATTTTCGTCAGTATCGCCCTAGTCAAGGCCAAGGCGTGTGTATGACCTGCCCCCGACGTAGATTGTGAATCGGGTCTAGGCGAATCTCCACATGACGCTCGCGAATTATTACGCCAGTTTATTGAGCTTTACGAAACGCTCCCATAGAATTGTGGGATTATTTGCATTCTTTGTATATCAACAAGGCAAAACGAAATGCAGCACTGAATAAATTGTGGGTTGTGTATATAGAATTTTATTTCCGACAACAAATTCATGTTATTAAATATTTCCCTTTGTTTGAGCCACTTTTTCATCCATCTTGTACGAGTAACAGGCCGTTTTGAGACTGATGCTGGATTTACAATGCCACGACACTCCGACATCACAGCCCCGACACCGACGGAAATATTTGAACAGCCAATCAGAAGCAAGATCACCCCGACAAAATCACGGCTCCGACCGGCCGACAAAAGTAGATTCTATTTCTANGAAGCAAGATCACCCCGACAAAATCACGGCTCCGACCGGCCGACAAAAGTAGATTCTATTTCTACTTTTGTCGTATTCGGACTCGCTAGGCAGTATAAATAATAACATAAACACGACCTTACTAAAAAAAATGCCATGCATATGTCACTGCTGTGGGAATTTTACTCTAAAAATATGTTACAGGTATATACATATTATTGTGAAGACGGAATATGCCTGGTTGTTGATGTGACGGTAATAAATAATGATGTAGATAGTATATTTAGATAGCTTTCGGCTGTTTTCACAACAAAATAGTGTACAATATATTATGATTTCCTATATGCATTCCAACGAGAAAGTATACCTCATTACTGGCCATTTTAAGATTTGCCGACAGCTACGATACCTTTGTCGGACGGGAACTGTCTGTGTATTGTAAACACTGAACACATTTTGGTGGCGGAAATTGTCGGATGGACATGTCGTGTCCGATTGTCGGAGCATGTTCGTCGTGGTACTGTAAATCCAGCATGATGTTGCTAAAATTATAGCTAGAAATGNCGGAAATTGTCGGATGGACATGTCGTGTCCGATTGTCGGAGCATGTTCGTCGTGGTACTGTAAATCCAGCATGATGTTGCTAAAATTATAGCTAGAAATGTCTTTGATTTGTTAGCGTCCATGACGGTACTGAACAGTAATGCTGATCGTGTAGGGTGTCTATAATATTGTTGTGTACCGTCAGTAATACTGACAGGTATTACTGATCGTGAAGGGTATGCTTATGTTTTACCTTCTGTNACAGGTATTACTGATCGTGAAGGGTATGCTTATGTTTTATCTTCTGTCCGTCACGACGCGGAATGTGTGTTCCCAGCCGCCAGTCTCTACCGCAGTGCATTTAATCCGTTGGGACGGTACACGATAACGTGCATTTTCACGTACATATCAAATGAAAACTAGACGTTATAACCGGCATCCACATTTCACTAGTAGCACACAAAACATTTGTCGTAGGAGCTACGCTCTGGCCGTGCGTTGATTTTAAATTAAACGGTGACCACTGTAGAGCTATGTCGATACTAGAACCGCCATGGACTAAAGCCGTTAGCACAGCTGACCTCACAAATACTCACCTGCAAACTAGTTATGAGATACGATGATCGGGCAGCGCGAAGGAAGTTTTACGGTCTTGCAACAATTTGCGCATGGCCAGAAATACAATGGCTAGGCTTACAGGAACATAGGATGTTGTTGCTACGTATCTCATCTGAAAATTGTATTACAATTTTCTCAGAGTTCGCAAAGTATGAAATTAAAGAAAAAAAAAACCTCTTAAGCTGCAAATATTTGATGTATCCTTAGCTGTGGAAAATATACAGTCCAGTTACGCTTGTGTGTTTGCCGTTTCATATACAGTGTTAGTTAGCCACGCACGAGTGATAACGGGATTTNACAGTCCAGTTACGCTTGTGTGTTTGCCGTTTCATATACAGTGTTAGTTAGCCACGCACGAGTGATAACGGGATTTTATATGAGAAAAGTGGAATAAAATGGGTGGGGGGAGACGGCAGTAGCCAGAGAGAACCTGCACGCCAAAGGTAACGTCCGCCATGTTTTATGGTAAGTCGACGGCGGTAGCCTCACAATCACTGAAGGGGCCTGCAGGTTCTCTCTGGCTAATCCTGCCCCCCCTCCCCAATTTCATTACTTTGACCACCATATCCATCAATATGACGCACAGCTGTATTTTGATCCTAGTCAAGTGCATCACATTTATTAAGGATTTTGTAATAGAAAATATGCTAATTGCCTTTAGCTTATTAAACTGAAGCGATAAATTCAATAAAAAAAACCTTGAAAAAAAAAACACATTAAACGAAAATTATGGTGGCAGTGAGTGTTAAGCCATATGCCATGCTCTGATTTAGCGATTCCAATCCCGCGCTGGAAGCCGTGTTGGGTGTTTGGCCCTGCAGGATGGAACTGTCTAGCAGGGGAACTTTAATTCATCTTGTTCAGCCGACAACTACTTCGATTCGCCAGTCCCTAGCCAAAGTAGGTTGTGGTAGGCCCACGTGACCTTCGTNCTTGTTCAGCCGACAACTACTTCGATTCGCCAGTCCCTAGCCAAAGTAGGTTGTGGTAGGCCCACGTGACCTTCGTCAGAATTACTGTACATTTCAGAACAAACAGCAACTATTTGATGAAAAAAAATCCGTCCGCGACGATGGATGCCGCAGTTTTTTTTCCTGCTGATTAAAATCTCGGTTTGTTGTATGCATTTTTACTAAAGTATTCTAGCGCGTGCGCGCGCACACACACACGTACGCATTCACACGCGCGCACGCACACGCACACCTGGTGTTTGAACTGCGTCTCAGTGCGTTTGAAATACATGTTTTTCCACGAGACAGGTGCGTTCAATGTGCTGATCTACAAAAGGAACACGCACTCCATACGAGGGCTGACGATTACTTTCAAAATGTCACGCACGTTAGAAGCACCTTTTCAGAGGACTCCAAAACGGCTTTTTCAAAGCGCTGTATCTCAAAATATACGCATCGAATATAAAACTACTCATTAAACCTTCCTACACACTTTACACCAATAAAATAATAGGGTCGCTTAATTTAAACGTTGTTAGCTGTGTTTGAAGAAGTGGAGGTGATGCGGATAAACACCTGTTGACACGACCCAACAATGAATCTGCCGCACCAATATTTTAGTGAGTTTTCAAACTCTGTACAATACGAGATTTTTGAAAATTTAAAAATTTGTATGTTTGTTTTTTCTTTGGTTCTCGTGTATTAACGAACAGTCCTTTTTCATTCTGATCCGTCAACTCGTTCCGTTTACAATCATCATATCTGTTTTATAACACAACCGTTCATTACAGAAAACGCCGAATCAGGAGGTTCCCATGTAGATTCTATGCGCCTGACTGTGCGAGATGGAACACAAACTAAATCGTCACTGTGAATATCCCACGCAGTGTTGCCAGATTTTCAGAAATGAATTTTCTTACTTGTTGCGAGAAATTTCCGTATTATTGGATCAATTTACGTACGCAGTCAAACAATACACATTTTTTAAAAAATCAAACCTATTTTGATGGTATTTTTATTACAGGTGTGTATAAACTAATAAACGTTATATCAACGGCAAGGAAAACAATAATTTGTATGTGAAATAAAATTACTACAGTTTTTGACTTTCTAGAATGATGTTAGTTTATGCGATGTTCAAAATGTTTTGAATATGCCCTTCCAATGCCAGGTCATAATAGTCGATACGTGATTTCTTTTTAAACTGTTTATTTAATGTAAGATGTTCCAAGTAAACTCATTGGTGTTACCACTAGATTACAGAAAATAACCCCGCGCTGTCCATACTGTTTTATTTTTCCTTGCAATTGTAACGTATTGCAACTTTTTATTTTCTATCTTTACGTTAGATCAAAGAAACCAACTTTAAATTTCTAGTATCATCCAAAGGGTATCCGTGTGGTGAGCGAACACTATGTTCCGTGAAGCCAAATTGAAAACGCAACAACTCAAAAACACTCGGTCTACATTTAAAAAACTTGGACGTACGTGGACTCTGACACATCTGGCAACGTTACCACGGTTGTGCGAGCTACCAGAGGAGTGAAAAAAAAAATTTCACTTACCTTTGCTGGACTCCCAGAACTAGGCAAACACATGGCTTCAAGCAAGATCACATCTCTGCCAAGTCGTGCAGTTTTCGATTTGGTTGTATTTCAATTCGGATACAGACGGCTATCACTTGTACACATAACAAGAAAAAAAATCACAACTACTACAAAAAAATATAGTTTATGTAATCGTTCTTGAAAACCCCACATTCTACCGGGCTTGAAATTATTACTGGACGTTCAAATATATTTCAAAATAACTATAACAGATACGTACAAAACTATTTAAAGGCTCTGCATTGAACCTTCCTATAGACTTTCAACCAATAAAATAATAGGGTCACCGCTGAAAGTCCCATAGGTACACGCAGTGTGACGAGAACACTGCGCGCCAGTTCAGAGCCTTGCGCTTAGCGGCGATGGCGCACTTGATATGCGCGGTAGTGTCGCCCTTACCGCTCCCGCGCTTCTCGGCCTCAAACCGGGAAAAGCGCTAGGTAGGCGGGGGCCTTAACGGAAGAGAAAACTACGAATCTGTGCACGTACACGAGGTCGTGATTGTTCTCTGCCGCTATTTCGTAAATATTACAATTTTCTGGGGTTTCAATAGTCACAGAAATGAATAAATGAAACTGGCATTAAAACTTTAAATGGATTAATAACAGCCGACGTTTACTTATTGGGCAGTGATATCTCGTCTCGTAGAGTTTTATTTTTGATAGTGCACTTTCTAAAATTTTGTTAACTTATTATAAAATCAACCGATGGCTGTAGTTAACTGATTTTTATCACGGGAATAGATTAGAAAGTTTTGTAACTGATGTTATATAATTTGTTAACGTGACATTTTAATGACAGCAAAACAGTGCACTTACAACTTGCTTACAAAGATAATTACTTACAAACGGACTAACAAACCAGTACACTAAAAAAAAATAGTGGCTAAACTATCTTGACGGTACAAAAATGAGTTTCGTGAACAAAGTTTGAATAATAAGTCCCCTGAAACTTAGCGTAAGAATGATCAGGATTAATAGGCCAGGAGTACACTTTGTGAACGTTATTATTTAGTGACTAGTAGTAGCTTTACTTTTGCACACGAACGTGTTATTACATTTTCTTTTTTCACACTTTAATAACAAGTGTTAGACAAAATTCTCGCATTTAATAATTGAATGTGTATTGTAACAAAAGGAAAGGCCACATAAGCTGAACTTAGAAAAAATATTTAGTGTTTACCGTTGGCATAAAAATAAGTTCAAATTATTTTGTTTTGGCAAAATTAGATAACAATTATATTTGTCCTAAGCATAATTATTTTTATTACACGTATTCTCAAACATGTATATAGCTTATAAACGTCAATAAAACAATATTAATTTCTTTAATTCGATAAACTTTTTTAAGTTAAAAAAATAAGTACACATAGGTTACCTAACAACGGTAAAAAAGCTTTAATTTGACTTGGTTTACACATATGTATTCTACTGTGACACGTTTTTTATACTTTAGAATCTGTTATTATTTAAAATTTCACAGAGTTAAATTTTATAATACCTGTAACATGTTCAAAGAATTCACCAGGATTAGCATATTTTTCGAAAGGAAGAGGTTTTTATGAGACCGCCTTCTTATTTGTGTGCAAGTGTACACCGACCCCTCCGCCTAAAATACTCTTTAACCTCTGGACAGAATTCAACCAAACTCGGAACACCTATAATACGTTCTAAATAAGGATACCCAAACTCCATATGTAGCTACTGATAATGCCAGGAACTTACTTACATAATGGTGGTTATTTAATTTTTTGTGTGCTACATCGTATGTCAGGAACAATTTCACCTAAGGGAATCAAAATTATTGTGTGATCATTTTACAATTTTAGCTCTGAATTCAGCAATTCATATTGTTACGCACCAACTGCCGCACTAAGCGCGGGCACTACATTGTTATGCGCGGACCCAGCTCTGCGGGGGCTGACCCACCCCCCCAGTCAGACCCGCTCATTGTTCCGTCGCCGGGCGGCCGGGAATGATTTACAGCTGACCTGGCTGGCATCACCTGCCGGAGGAGCCGACAACTTGGGAGGATGAGCAAGAACATTCTGGTAACGATGTGCCTCGGCGCAACGCAGTATTCGGAGAAATTTCTTGGCTATGCCCGACGACACTATAAATATCACCGCAGTTGGTAGGTCGGCGGTCTTTGAAGAAGCCATCTGGCTGAAGTGCGGTTATTGGGAGAAGTCTGGGACATCAGCGGAGGACGGAAGACGGCAGAGGATACGAGACGACGGCAGACAAGTGTTTCTGCCGTGTGGATGGACGAGAGGGTGTGGTACTCGACGAGTTAAAGGCTACTACTGTGCATGAGGGTGCTCGGATATCTTTAGAAAATTGCAGACTGTTGGGATCTGGACTGAACTGATGGGGACTATAAACACGTGATACGGATTTTATTATAAATATTGGAACTGCCAAATATGGACACATAATTCATAAAAATAATTTAATAGGTTTTGATACATTGTTTATTGGAACCAATTTTATAAGGTGTAGCATCACATGTGATAAAACAGTAGGACAGCATGGCAAAATATTTCTTGAGCTTCCTCCCGAAGAAGAGGAATAATTTGGGTAGAAGTAGTAGTTATAATAGGATAGTGGCTCTCCTGAAGCAACTTACTATCAAGGCTGAAATTCTGTTTGTTCGCTCCAGTGCCAGAATGTTTACACGTTTTACTGCTGTGTTTCAGAAGGAAGAATCTATGATACATATCTTATATGATGGACTTGAATCTCTTGTAAAAACAATTATGGGGAAGGTTTGCATTCCTGACCGAATTCAGGATCTTGGTGCATGCGAAGATGCTTTAAAGTCAGACAATTTAATTCCTACTGACCAAGTTCAGGTTTCGGATAATGTTGCAGCAGAAATTTCTAAATTAGATGATAAGTATCATCTAGAGTTTTGTTTTAAAGCAAAAAATCATAATGTTGAGGCTTGCAACCACATTGTCTCAAAGTCATCCATGAATTTTAAAACGTTTCTTAGAAGCTGTCGCTGCCTTCAACTTAAAGAAATATCATTGCAACACAGCTGCCATGAAATAATTGCACTGGTAAGGAATCTTCCTGTTGCCGCAGATACGGACATACTCTTGGATGAATGGAAGCTACTCCAGCAGGAAAAGGGAAAAATGACTGTCAGTGACCCTATTGATGATTATTGGGCACAATTTTACGTTATGAAAAACAGTATAGGAGAATTGAAGTATCCTAATGTTTCACTTGTTGTCAAGGCTGTATTGACACTTTCGAATGGCAATGAAGATTTGGAACGAGGATTTGCAGTATGTTCAAACTTTTTGACTACAGATAAAGCTTCTATGTGCAAGAAAATACTGAATGCAGTCATGATACTGAAAAGTGCCATAAGAAAGTTTAACATGCCACCCGATTTAGTTCCCATTACACGAGAGCTTCTAGCATTGGCTCGCACTGCTCATAGTAATTATCAAACACATTTACAAGAGCAAAAATTGTTGAAAGAAGAAGACGATCTGAATAAGGCAGTGTCAGAAGCAAAGCTATTAATAAAGGAAGAAAAAAAATAGAAAGGAAAAAAAATCATAGCTGCTGCAGAAGGTAAATTGAAGAACTTAAAAAAAGAATAAAAGGACAAAAGGAAAACTGCAGAATCACTGTTCAACGAAGCTAATAAAAGGTTAAAAAATGGCAGTGGAAAAGTAAGATATGGCCGAAATTGGATTGGAACAGGCAATGCTGGAAGGTGTGAACAAAATACGAAGAGAAGCCACTGACAAAAGAATATAACTTGACAGTGTCCAGCAAACAGTGCATCACAAAAAAAAAAACTAAAATTATTACAGATCACTTTTGAAAACATAAAAATTATCAGTTATGCGTATTTAAATAATTATAACATGGACAACATTGTGAACTGATATTTACCAGACTATTGTGGAATCATCATTTAAGCCTAATGTAATTGAGTTGCCAGCTGTACTCATAGGCAGGTATGATATACACTTTTAATTTTTGTTTAGGGATACAGTTTTAAATGTTGCTCTCTGTGCACTGCATATTTTTTTGTCAATTTTTGGTTTGATTATTTATTTTGAAAGTTACTTTTTTGTTACCTTTAGAATGGCCGAAATAACTTTTCTCACTTTTTTTGGGGGGCGTTTGACTGCTTTGAGGCCTGCAGTCAGTGAGAAATAATATATTCCAGTGTAGCTACTGCACCGGAAAAGATAATCACATAATGGAACTCTTAGACACTGCAGGTCTTATTTACCATGCCAGGGAAAACAACCAAGGAAGTGTGTGGGAGAGAACTGTGCAGCAAAAAAATATTGCTGCTGAAGTCTAGCAATGGATGTGACAATCGGCACCATTTTGCATGTGTGATGGTCAAGGACTGCAAAAGCTTTATGATGGGCAGTTTCATGTGCATACTGTATAAACAAAGCCACATGGCTGTGCACGTGTCAGTCAGCATGCCCGACAATAACATCCTGCAGCAGCCAAGATCCTGTTACTGCCATCAACTATGTCATATGTGCTCGTGTGCACTCCAGATTTCTCCGTTCCCCTCCTAGGGGATTTTCTGAATTGACCATTGCCACCACCTTCACACTTTGTGATATAATTGCCACAAATGTCTATGAGCTATGGACTGTCATGCCACACAATGCTACAATCACCACCACTGCCAGCCAAATTTCAGACTCTTCCCATGTTCTCGGGACAGGGAATAGAGTAATCACATGCATTTCTAACATAGTGCACTACCTACAATTCTACAGTGTAGGCGAGGAAGAATGAGCAAGTATTTTTGTTGTATGAAAGCAGATGTGAGATGTTCGCGTATGGTGATCAGTTGCGGAGTGCACTATAATGTGGACACAGTTCAGTCTGAAGTTCACATCCCAGTCCATTAGTACGAACACCACCCTCTAACAGCAATTCGCCATGTTTACAGAGGAACAGGGCCTGCAGGAAGACCTAGTGACAGTTGATATTTGATAGCTGAAAAATCAGCCTTGCAAACGGGTATTGCAAACCTTTTCCACGGAAAGACGTGCTGGATGCCATTGTGCAGCTCGTGCGCCCAGAATACAAACCAGCCTTACATCCAATGGTGTTTGCAAGATATCAGCACTTTGTCTGAACAGCCATAATTGTGAACAGAGATATGGAACACCATCGCCAAAAGTCGGCAAGATACCATGGAATAGTCCAGACCCACTTATCAAACCTCAGTCATAAACATGAGTGTACTCCATAACAATAAACTGGAATCCACTCAAAGTAAATAAAAACCCTACCAACTGCCACCCGCCTTACCAACCGCGAATACCACTGATTGCACATGGCTTGTATAAACTGCACTCATTCCAGGTAAAAGTGGCATAAGTGATGCAACAACCACACTGAGAAACAATGTGATTACAGCCCCGCACAATGTGTCTCGCTGTCGAATCTGCACGACAAGAAATACCACTGGCACAGGGAGTGTCCAAACTGCCAAAACCAGCCAGCAGGAAAAGCCACATCGGAATAGTGTTATTTAGTGCCCTTTACTCCATCCTTTATACAAACCAAAACTTCACCAACCAATGAATGCTCACATTTATTAACCTACCTCAGACAAGTAATTACCACATGTGACTCTTTGTTATACATGCTAGTGCAAGTAAATTTCTGTGCACTGTTGCTTTAATTGACACTGCAGCATCCCCTAATTTTGTGCATACAGAACCGGTAAAATAGCATATGTTAAGCAGAGTAACCAACCTTTACACTTGCAACACTCTGAGGCATCAGCCAAACATTAGGGGAAACTGTACACTGATTTAAATTCCAGGACATACAAATGCCAGTAACAATGTTAGTATAAGGCAAATTACGAAATGATGCGATTCTTGGAGTACCCTGGCTGATATGGGTGAAAATTTCAGTTTTATGCTATGCCATTTAGGCTCAACGCACCCCATTAACTTTCCAAAACATGATGGTACGCATATAAGAAGGGGCTCATTGGAGACTATACAATGGCATACCTAGACAATGTGGTAGTCTGATGCCAAACATGGGAGGAGCATGCTCATCCCTTATGAATCATACTGGAACTCCTAGCTATTAATGGCTTTACCTATGCCATTAACAAGTGTCGAATTGGCAAAACAAGCGTGATCTACCTGGAGACATATTTAATGTAGAGGATACCGCCCAATGTCAGAACATTTGTGTGTCATTAATAATTACCCAGTGCTGCATACCTGAAAACAGTTAAGACAATATTTTACTTAGTTCTCTAGCTCTGTCAATACATCTAGAATTTCGCTGCAATATTCACCACACTAACCAACTTGCTATAAACCAGCTGCCATGTCCATTGGAATGCACACACACACACATCGCATTCGAAAAAGTGAAATATTATTTCAGCCAGTGCTGTGCTTTAGTTGACCCTGACCTGACCCAGCACATATACCAGCAGACCGATGCATACAAGGAAGGGCTAGGCGAACGGCAAATGAAAAGTTATCGCTTATGGCACTCCTCAATTTATGCCAACATAGAGAAGGTATGATGTAAATGAGTGTGATTACCTCATAGTCTTATGGGACTTAAAATATTACCATCCTCATTTAGAATACCAAAAGTTCACCAAACACACAGACAGCTGTGGCTTCGTTTGACTTGATGAAAGAGACGGACAGTATAACATGTTGAACCATGTTCCTTTAGGCATATGACTTTTGCATAGAACATTAACCAAGAACAGACAACCAACTAGCAATTGTGCTCTCCACACGCCCTGCAAAGAGGAAGTAGCTAGACACCAGGATGACTGGAATAGTTTTATGCCACCTAGCAAGGGAAATGCAACAAATATCAGCCAATTATAACATATTAAGTTATAAACAGCTAAGCCAGCAGTGCCTGAAATCACAACAGATAAAATAAGGTAGTTGTAACACTGTGTCACTGAAGTATTTCAATGTTGTGAGCAGTACATGTACGATCATGTGACACATTAGTGATGTGGACAATCAGCAGGAAACCTGCCCCACAGGGGATAATGAACAGTGACATGTGTGCATCCCAGCAGATAACTCATAGCTTAGATTTACATTTTGCTCACAGCAGTTAGTTGTAAGCACACCCGGGGTCTGCAAAAACCAAAATAAACATTTTGGAAATATATTTTTGGCCAGACCTAACCAACTCGCTCCAACCAGACTGCAAAACAACAGGTGAGGTTACCAACATAACTATTAGAATCAATTACTCTGGACCTTATGAGCCCCTGCCCATGAGCAGTGAGTGGAAAACTGTACTTACTGGTAGTGACTGACTTGTTTATGCGATGGGTAAAGGCATTCCCCTTACTGAAAGTGCATAACGACTGCACTGAGTGGCACATGAACCACAAACAACATACATTTACCATCCCAGTGCGAACCCCACAGAGCACTTCAACATGACGTGAACCACACGTTCACAAGTCCTTTTGCCCACTGACTGCCGCAGTGTGCCCACACCAGACGCACCACACCGACAGGCTTGTGGGCACGAGTGCATTAGTGTTTAGTATTTATTCACTATTGATGTAAACCATAATTATCGTGTGTCAAAACAGTCATCACATACATAGCCAGCCAGGGACGTGTGACATTTTCAAGTAGGCAATGCAGTGGCTGCTACGAGTCAATACTTATATTTAATATTAATATAATGGTGTTTTATTATGTAAGTACAAGGGTAATTGTGTTTTATTATGTAAATTGTGTTTAATTATGTTTATATAAGGTATATCATGTTTACATCTCATTAGCATTTTTAGTCGCATTTGTTTCATCTCTTCACCACCAGGTGTCGGCCGTGCTTAGGTGGCGCGAGCCGATGCATTGCGCAGTCTAGTAGGCAACATCACTTCGGCGCGAGCGGACGTGGTAAGTCTCTTGTTTTCACAAGAACCTCGGTACCAGCCTCTCAGGCTGCAACCTCACTCAGCAATCGCATCATCATATCATTCACGAAGCCACTAGTATTTTTATGTTACATCTCACCGAGGAGAGAGCAGCGTCACGCGCCTTAAGTAATTAAAATCCAGCAGTGTGTTTATATGACCACGCGATCACCACGTGTTTGATAAAAGTGTTCAATAAAATAATTATATACATATAAAACTTGAGTGCGTTATTAATTCAGGCGTGCGCAGCGGCCCTACAGCTCGCAATTTCTTAATTTCTGATGGTGTGTTACCAGAGAACCCCTGGGCCGTCGGCCGAACGACCCAAAAATCTCATCAGCTCACCGCGGAGCTGTGGCGCCGGGCAAATCCATAATCATTACATCCCAACTCTGGTAACCGACAGCGTCAAACAAAGAATTAAAATTGCAGCTCGGATTACACGTGGGAAATGAGCACACTTCATGGATACACCAACTGCCAGTAGCCTTGTTTTTAATGTGCAATAATGTGAATGAGACACCCGACTGACCACCTGCCAAGCTGCTATACAAGTGAAAACTAGCACACCCCAGGAAATACAATTGCCGGGGGCCAAGACTCTAATCTGCAGTCTGCAGACTCAGAGGTATGTGAGCAAAGACATGCTTAGATCGATATTATGAAGCAGAAGCAACAGGCCTATGTACGGACTTTGGTGCTTGAAACACGACACTCACCGCCTGTGATTCCACTGAGAAATTTAGCATATGTGCGGGAACAGCCATTGTCTGTAGGGAAAACTAATTTTTGTGCAGGTTTTGCTCCCCATTTTAGCAGGCCGCATGCATTATACGAGAAACTAAGAGATACATCTTACATCGTACAAATTAACCCACATAGTCATGTGAAAGTGTAAAGAGGTGACATGTCTAACCCCTGGCATGACTGAACCTGCACCGACCATCATTGCCGTGACGACCTTCATAGACATCATCAGTCTCAGTGAAGAACTGCTATGCCTGTTTGATGATGTCCAGGTGTTCTTTACCAAAATGCCCTGTAGGACACCTAATGCCACCATGGGGGTGAGCTCAGCAGTTGTGTCTCCAACAGCACTCCCTTCCCTTGATTGCACTACCACCTTGTTCCACAGCCAGCTTTGATCATCCTGATACCCAGTGTCCAGACACCCACTACCCTGCAAACAGCTTCAACACCACTCTCGGCCCCAGTAAAGTCATCAACACCATTTGGTGGTGCTCTTAGTCAACATGGACAATAAACAACCCTCAGTGCGAAGTTTAGTGTCTCGAAGCTCTCCAGAGCATCAGCACTTGATGTTGCAGATGTGGCCAGCCACTCGTTGTTTTTCTCCGCCAGGTACAGTGCTGTCTGTCCAGCGTCATGACGTCCTGCATCCCAGTGCACAGAACATCAGCAGACATGTTTGGCATTGACATCCACCTTGCGACTACTGCCAGACAGCCACAATGAGACGCACTGCAACATCGATTCTATTGGCGCTGCCGAGCCACTTGTGTCCCTTCTCCATCCACTGCCTGAGACCACAACCAGTTTGGCACCCAGTTTCCTGCTGCTACAGCGACTATTATGCTGGCACCAGCCATCCCAGTGGGCTGGGTATGGGGTGACAACTATCTCCAGGGAAGGGCCATTTGATGTAGTCCGCTGTGTCTGCTCATTGGACTCCAGTCCATGTCGCGCCACACAATCCTGCACTGGTGAGCACCTTGCAGTACATGGAACAGCCATGGATGGTGCATTTGTACAGCGACCTTATGCATGCCCCAGCACAAATGTTCCCTAGTCCCATCTACAAATCTATGCTACAGAACCACTGTGTCTAAGTGCAATATTGTGTGTATACACGAGACGGTTTAAGTTTAGGTCACCAAGCTGAATTTCAGTAATAAATATATGTGATCCAATAATTAATAAACATGAGAAATTGTTATCTTAAAGAGAGATAAAAGATTGGGTGTGTGAGGTATCACAATCTGTCCACATGTGTCTGCAAATCCTTTTCATAATGTGCTTTCTTGTATATTAAATTCGTAACAGTAAATTTTACTATAATATTTTAATGTTGACATGTCAAGCAGACACAAAAAACATTAGAGAAAATGCACATTTGCATTGCTAAATCAACCATGTAGTTCCAGCTTACTGCCCCAAACCTAACAAATGTAAACTATCATGGTTTATTTTTCATATGTTAGAATTGTGTTTATAATGTGAAAGGGTTATTTCATTATGTAAGCATTTTAACGTAATGCTTTGTATAAATGTTCATGATTAATTTATTTATATTTGGAATTTTTACAATGGTATCGAGGTTGCCCTCCGCAGCTAACATTTAATGGGCCCTCTGAGTTTCCCCAGCAAGCCCGATACCCAAGAATGTTCCCCTCTCTTCCCTCTGCTAGTACAAGAAGAGAGGAGGGAGGCAGCTATACCTGGTAAGTGGCTCTACTTTCATTACAAATTTTTGAAAAGCAGGTTAATTAAATAACCTGGAAAATTAATTTAATTTCCCTGCCGGGTTTCATAAACAAAAAGTGGAATCTAGTACCAAAAGGTAGGAAAAAATAAAAAATAGANGGGCCCTCTGAGTTTCCCCAGCAAGCCCGATACCCAAGAATGTTCCCCTCTCTTCCCTCTGCTAGTACAAGAAGAGAGGAGGGAGGCAGCTATACCTGGTAAGTGGCTCTACTTTCATTACAAATTTTTGAAAAGCAGGTTAATTAAATAACCTGGAAAATGAATTTAATTTCCCTGCCGGGTTTCATAAACAAAAAGTGGAATCTAGTACCAAAAGGTAGGAAAAAATAAAAAATAGAATATAATATCCAGTGACTCTAAGTAACACAAGGTTAAGTTGATAGTGTTCACGCATGAAATGTGGGTGAGGCTGAATTTATGGTCGTGACTAAAACTGCAGTTGAGAAAAATAAGATAAAAGCTTGCTGAGCAATAATAAGATATATGAAATATATATTATAAAGGAAGGGAGATAAAGCGAAGCTCTGTGGAACACCCGCTCGTAGAATGCGCGTGCTAGACGCGGCGTTATCACTAGTGACGTAAAACTTTATATTAGTGAAACAACTCTTAAGTAAGTGAATGTAGCAGTCCGGGAATTTAAAGTTAATAGGTGTTTGTAGTAGGCTAGGTATCCAAACTTTATCAAAGGCTTTTGCCGCATCCAGAAAAACTGCGATTGTGTATATTTTTACAATTATTAGCTGATACTGTTTCTGTAATAAGTTTAGTTAGTGCATGAGTGGTAGAATGGCCTGCCCTGAAACATAACAGGATTTTAGGTATTTACTTTTTCTGTGCATGAGTTTTATTCTTACTAGGAGAAATTTTTCAAATATTTTACTAAGATAGCTAAGAAGCAATATCGGGCGACGGTTATGGGTAGAGAGGGGTCTTTGCCTGGTTTATGGATTGCAATTATTTTCGCCCGTTTCCAGTTAGAAGGGAAATATTAAAGTTTTAAACTGTCATTAAATATTTTAAGCATGAAACAAAGAGCCAGGAAGGTTAGATTTTTTAAAGTTTGATATGTGATTTCATCTTAATATTGCACTTCCTTCTATTGGCTGTTATATATGAAATTTTCATTATATCACTAAGGAAGGAGTATATTCAGTACACGATCGACCTTCCTCGATAAAAGGACGAGACAAGCCTTTCCTTCGGTAAGGAAAGGATCGACCAATCCTTTTCGCATCTCTGCAACGTACTTTATGAAAAGGAGCATGGCCTTCCTTCTGGAAGGAAGCCTTGAAGAACAACAAAAGGAGCATTTCTGCATATGGCCCTGATACTCAAATTTATAAAGGTGCCAAAAAAATTTATCAGATGGGCCAGAAATATAGTTTGATGTGATCGAGCTTACCCAGTGCTGGTTGAGTGCTGCCTTGCCAGGCGCCACAATCCAGTGGAGTGTTAATGACGAGGGTCGTTCGGTCGACGGCCCAGGGGGCCCTGGATATCTCCGTGAGTTTTTTGATGATGTCACGCACTTACTGTTGCATTATTTATACCTTATGACGAGACTGAAGGCCATCTTGTACGCCGGAAATATACTATGTAATTGTGGGTAGTGCTATAAAGGATGTAGTACACTACAATTATTTGACACAGTTAACCTGGTAAAGCAGTATACTCACTGTTCTGACTACAGGTGAATAATTCATGAAAATGGACCCAGCACTTATGGCCTGTCAGTGACCTTAGCATGAAATAAATGTGGTATTATGTTGAAATGCGATTGCGTTGAGCTCTCAGGGGAGAGAGTGGGTGGCTCTCCCCTCGGCAAAGTTAATAAATAATAAATCTTCCTGTTGATTAACTAATATTACTATTGTAGTGAAATGATTACAGCCTAAATGATGGCAACGAGAGGGCTCGTGGAGTGGGTGACAAATGCTGCCGGTCTGGCTCGAGTGCTGAGATGAACTGGCTGAGTGACCTCAGTTTCTATCAGGAGTCATGAAAACCGAAGCCAAAAGGCGAAGGATGAAACATAACATGAACACTATGTGATATTATAATGGTGAAAAAGTATATAATTTAAATTAAACACATTGGTGACACTCCTGTTTATTAACAAATGTTGGTTATGCTTGAAGTTGTGAAGTTGATGGGCGTGTCACCTCACTAAATTATATGTTATAAAGATGGAGGCCTTTATAGGCAATCTCCCTTTCTGAAAACATAATTGACCTTATATATATTTACATTATTACAGTGTTTTCTCGTAAAAAGTGTTTCAATTTAACTACTGATGATGCATTTTAGGCCACGAAACAAGCTGAAGTCTCCAACCACCTGTTGCTCCCGACAGCGGGATGGGACACATTGGCAACTGCGCAGTCATGTGAACACCAGAGGAGGCGCTGTTTGACGTGAACCATGCATCAACAAGCTTCTTGTTTCCACTCTGACCGCAGCAGTCACATCAACTGCACCAGCCACACCAGGCCGCACCAACCACATCAGGATAATAGTGCATAGTGCAGAGTGAAGGTTGACACGAACGGAACTTGCACCTTCTGCCAAAAATGATTACATAACTCAAGAGACCGCCCTACTTATTTATTACAAGAGGTAAATCTTTTAATAAATAAGTATTCTATCCGAAACTGTGTTTACTCCAAAGCCACATTCATTGGGTGCACAGGCAATTGGTAGTTACCTCGTAGCAGCTCGCACCGCGAGAGACAACATGACACACCACCAAGTGGTGTCAAACTGGCCTGTAGGCTGAAGCTGAAGTGCTAAGTGTCCCAAAGAGTAACCAGTAGTGCACAGTATTTTTAGAAACAAATCAAACAACGCCAACTCATTCTCAACTACAGTCAGAGGGTGGTTTATTGTATTAAGAGCAATTTTGCATGGCAACCGACACCCCTTTGCCCAGGTATGTCCATCCCTTTAGGAGGCATACACCTGACAACACTGTAGCCAGTGAAATACAATTACATCCCTGGAAGTGGAATACAGACACTTTTCATGAGAAAGCATTTTAGTGTTTTTAATGTATAGTTCTAAAATAACAATTATGTTTTCAAAAAGGGAGATTGCCTATAAAGGCCTCCATCCTTGTAACATGTCATTTAGTGCAGAGACACTTCCCGTCAACTTCACATCAACATTATCAAACATTTGTTAATCAATGGGTGTGTCACTAATATGTTTAATTTAATCTATACTATTTTTCACCACTGTCCTAACATAACATAGTGTTCATGTCATGTTTAACAATTCTGCATTTGACGTCGGTTTGGTGGGCCCTTCCCACTATTGATGTCCCAGATTTTGGTAATCTCCCTTAGGATACTCTTCCCTTCGGATGTCAGGGTGTCCACAGGATTGCTCCGCATCTCTGTCCACCCAGCTTTGCTGCACACATTAAAATTTTCTGCCCTCTACTTGTCTGTGTCTTCTGCTACACTCACAGCTGTTCTTACGAAGTGTTATGTTACATTGAACACCATGGGCTGTAAGCCCGGTCGGTATTCGTGCCTCACCATTTCCATGATCTCTTCGAGCATATCTTCCTCCGGGAGATGTAGATAATGTCAGTTGGCTAGACTTAACTTTCGGCTTATGATTATGTACAGGTCTCCAGTGGCACCTTGTTCTTTGGTAAACTGTGCGATCTGTTGGTTTAATGTCGTAAATGTGTTCGCGTATCCGTTCGTAAATTTGCGTACGAATTGTCCGCAGGACATGTCATTTTCCATGGTGGACCCCCCATGATTTCGCTTCCGCAAGTAATTGATTCCCGATGACACTTGCCCACTCTTCCTTGCTATCCCTGTACCATTGTAAATGGGTAGTGCACTCTTTGAGGAACGCTCATGCATCCTCAGCTGTCTGGCTAGAAAAGTTTGGGAGTATCTGAAACTAGGCGGGTGTCACATAATTCTGCCCAGTAAGGCTTGTCCATTTCTCAGTTCTGTATTGGGCTGCGTACTTTCGTTGACACTGTTTACACCTTAACGTTCCCTCGCGGACCGAGTTCCATTTCCCACGGACACTCATGAGGGAAGGTGGGGGGGGGGGACTCGTGTTACTCTCTTTGCAGTTTATGCACATCTTTCCTGGGTTCACACAATATTCTGCCTGACACATTGATCCCTGGTTGTTGTTTGGGTACTCACCGGTTGCTGGCTGAAGCTCGTGCTCTGTTAGTTCTGGCTGGCATGTTGTCCACTGTTCCGTGCATTGGAAGCAATGTAACTGATGGTGCGGCAGGGATCCATTATGCATGGTGTAAGCAACTCATATGTATTATGCGTTTGCATGAAGTACAGCACACACAGTCCTTGCCAACCCTCGCAAACGTGGATCGTGCATAGTGGCAGGCGACTGCTGTGAAAGCCAGTGGAGGCAGGAAGTATGCATCATATTTGGTTGGCAGGCACCTGCATATATCTGTGCGTATGTTATATTTGTCGAAGGGATCGAGTGTTCGGTGTTTTCCGCAGTAAACCTACTTCCGACATGGTACAGGGGGAGGATTATACAGTCACTCTTGTGGGAGGAAGGAGGCTGAGCACTTGAGGCGGTGTGGCAGTACTATGCTATAGTAACCGAGCCCAGTCTCTGTACCAACTTCCAGAAAGGGTGGGTGATTAATCTCTTATAGCCTCTCAACACCCATATCAACCCAAGGCTTCTCGTGCCACCCCCATTTAAATGAATTGGGCTCTGCCACCCATGCCCTATGGGAATCAGTTTCCTAGTGGCTGTATAGGTTATGTGCCTTGATGGCTTGGGACGATAGTTAGTACCTAGGCCCGACCACTTGGTGGGGTGTTGGACCTCTTGGCATTCAGGCCATTAGGGCCCAAAACAGCAATTTCCTGGTGAAGAAATTCTATGTATGTTAACGGTCGTATCCGGAGACAGCCTGCTAATCATTCTGCGGTTGGCTTTGGCGAGTTCGGCGGCTGTGACAATAAAAGGGCGTTCCTGTTGGGACTTCAGATTCTCTGGAAAATGATGAAGACAACCCTTTAGAGCCCACTGCACCTCCCTTCTGGGGATAGTTGGCGTGGCGGCCAGATACAGGAAACTCATGAGTGCAATCGAAAATAAGAGGTAGGACGGGACGATCAGGTGAGCCCCATCAGTGGTTCTCACTGGTGACTGATCAATAGAGGTTGGACTCATGCTGGCAGTGGTTGACTCCGCATGCTGAAGGATGCTCGGAGAGATTCCCCCTCTTGTTGAAGAGCCGGGCGGTGAGCAGGGCACTGCTCTGGTAGCGTCCTGAGATAACGTTGGGGGTGTGGGTAGTGCTCTGGCCAAACCACACTCTTGGTAAACTGAGTACTAGGATCTTAGGCCTTGTGGTAGGGCATGCTCGGTGCGATCTGGTAAATCAGATCGGGGCTAATGCTCGGTATGGCCTGAAGAATAGGTCGGGGCTATAGATTTGGTCAATTTCGGTGAGCGCTGGTCATGACTGCCTTAAAAGGCCATGATCCCTCTTCCTCGCCGACTGGGTGGCCGGGGTGCGGAATGGCCTAACGGCTAAGAGCGCCTGTTAACAAATAAGAGCATGGCTGTAATGGCTGTGTATCATACTTATATATAGTTGTATGGTACAGCCATGGAAAATAAGATGTAGCATGGGACGATCAGGTGAGCCCCATTAGTGGTTCTCACTGGTGTACTGATCATTAGAGGTTGGGCTTATGCTGGCAGTGGTTGACTCCGCATGCTGGAGGAGGCTCGGAGAGATTCCCCCTGTTATTGAAGAGCCGGGCGGTGAGCAGGGCTCCTGCTCCGGTAGCATCCTGTGATGACGTTAGGGGTGTGGGTAGTGCTCCAGCTAGACCACACGCTTGGTAAACTTAGTACTAGGATCTCACGCCTTGTGGTAGGACATACTCGGTCCGATCTGATGAAACAGATCGGGGCTTCGGATTTAATTAACTTCGGTGAGCACTGGTCATGTCTGCGATGAGAGGGCGTGATCCCTCTTCCCCGCCGACTGGGTGTCCTGGGGTGCGGAATGGCTGTAATGGCTAAGAGTGCCTCGTTAAAAAATAAGAGCATGGCTGTGATGGCTGTGTATCATATTTATTTATTATATAGTTGTATGGTATAGTTGTATTGCACTCAATTTCTCCAAAGTCTTTTGTTTATCATGTGTTGTGGTTTCACATGGAGCACATGGTTCATGCGATGCGGTAGCCCAGACCTCAGTTGCTACCGTGGACCATCTTTCCGGAAGGCTGCGGCCGGTCTGGTTGTTTACCGTGGCGCTGTCGCCTGAGGTTGTGCGCACTTGATGACATGTCGGCTGTGATAACAGAGGCTATTTTCCCATGTGGGCTTCACCTACACCACAAAATGGCGATGCGGACCGCGTTCTTCCTGGTCAAGCAGCACAAATTAAGAATTTTAAGTTCGACTGGCCTTTCTTCTCCGGATTTGCACACGTGTTTGGTATACTTTGTTTTGCCACACCTAGTTCGGCAAGCCATTTAAGGTTACCTGAGCGGTCGGGGATAGTAATGCTTACATCGTCCAGTGATTATGTTAAGAAAAACCCGAATATTACACAATATTCTTATTTCTAATAGAATGAACACCAGCTCGGGTGAGCACAACGTCACAGTTCTCAGGATCGTGGGCCGAAAAACCACATGGATGTATCCCCTGATACACATAGTACAAATTTACAATAAAAGGTAATACTGTAAGACTGCAATAATCCGGCCCTCGATAGTCCGGCAGACCCGATAGTCCGGCACGCATTAGAACACTGTTGGCATTGGTAGTACAGTCGGACGCTTTCGGGAGATATTGGAACAGTTCGGCATCTCGCCAGTCACAATTAGTTTCTGTGGGTTCAGCCATCTTGGCTTCATGCTAGTAACACTACGAATCTTCGTTTACATATAACTTAAGTTACTATGTATGTATGTACTGTACTTACATTTTCATCAATGCTGTGCGGTTTTATTTTACAGTTATTTACTAAATCCATTTTACTCTATCAAAGTTTAGCTATTTGTATGACTGTCAAATAGACTACAGCACAGTGAAAATTTCGTACATACAGTGAATATGTTTTGTAAAACGAACAAAAGTGTGCCTAAAACGGCAAAATGCAAACAAGTGACATTGACAATACACCCAAAACTGGACATCAAAGAAGATTGGAAAAAGGTGAGAACCGAAACAATATTATGAGTGAATTTAATATCGCCTCTTCATCTATATACGACATTACAAAACAAAAACAACAGTTGGAAAAATTTGTGTCACAATCTGCTTCTGTTAAAAGTGTAGACATTAGACAAACTATAAAAAATCTACATTAGAAACTCTGGACGAAGTTTTGTATAACTGGTTCAGTGCTAATAACAGGGCCTGTAATAATTGAAAAGGTAAATTTATTTTACAAGGAATTAGATTTGCCTGCAGATGAAATTCTTTATTCTGTAAGGGGTGGCTTCATAATTTCAAAATTCGTTATGGCATCTGTAAACTAGACGTTTCTGGTGAAATAAAATAATCTTATGAGGCTGCTGCAAATAAGTATAAAACATCATTTCAAAAACTTATTGATGATCATAAATTGTCCTCACCCCAAATTTACAACACGGATGAGACGGGACTGTTATGGCGGTGTTTGCCAAATTCAACCCTGGCGGGAGCTGAGGAGTCCAGTGCAAAGGGTTTTAAAAATAATAAAGACAGGAAAACTATCTTAGTTTGTGGAAAAGCATCAGGTGATCATAAACTGACTCCGTTTGTGATTGTAAAGTATTAAAAGCAGAGGCCTCTCAAAAATGTGATACATTTGTCTGTTATTTACTGTGCTCAGACTAATGCCTGGATGACAGCTAAGTTGTTCAAAGACTGGTTCCTTCATCATTTCGTTACAGCTGCGAAAGAAAATTTTGAAACACTAGGGCTAACTCAAGATTCAAAGGCAGTTATCGTCCTCGACAACTGCCGAGCTCACCCTCCAGAATCTAAGCTTGTGTCAGGTAATATTTTTTGCACATAGCTTCTAGCCAATGTTATGCCACTAACACGTCCCATAGACCAAGGGGCCATACAAAATTTCAAGTGCAAGTACAGAGGAATGTTTTTGCAGAAGCTGCTGAGCTCAGATTGCGGCGCCAAAGATTTCCAACGTAATTTTAACATTAAAGATAATACTTTTACAGCTGCAATCGCTTGGTCCGATGTAAAAACATAACATTGCACAGGGCCTGGAGAACATTATGGCCTGAACTGGCCGAAGAAACTGAGATGGAAAAGGATGAAAATGATGATAAACCCACAACTGACCACTCTGAAATTGTAAGTGCGATAAATTGTTCTTCCAATAATGAACTGATTGTCCTATCAGTAGACGAAATTGATAGATGGATCGACATTGACAAAAATGTGCCTATCAAAGAAGAATTGCTGAATGACGATGTGAAAATAAAAAGTGTTTTCAACCCACAGGAGGCACGAGAAACTGAGAGTGATGAAGAAAAAATGCCTACAGCTCACATCTCTTGGGCTGAGGCTTCGGAAGCCTTAAACACCTTTGTAAAATTCGCAGAGAGGAGCTATCAATACGACATTGCTGAAGTTCTTTTCTCAAAAAATAACTCAATTCAAGAAACAAGTTAACATCCCTGCAATGTTTCAGAGGGCTCAGAAGAAAATTCAAGCTATCACATTAGTGGTAGGTAACAGTCCGACATTTCCCACGCCCTCAACATAATCAGACACCTATTCTAGGCCTTTAGAGAGTGATTCATAATAGGCCAACAAAAATGTATTACATATACAGTACTGTATTGAAATTTGTTATAACTTCAGCCTTAAACATATTTAATGGTGCAGTACAGTACAGTAGGTATATTTGATTTTCAATTCAATTTTGTTGGTACAACACAGTACTACATATGTACTTTTAATTTTTTTATACTGTCATATCTTCTATTGTGGTTATTAAATAACAATTATTAGTGTTTGTATGTTTAAACTGTAGTTTTTTATTTATATCTACTTGTTTAAACCACGTTTTTAATATGCCATTGATAATCCGGCATATTTGATAATCCAGCATTGACATATCCCTGAGCATGCCGGATTATCGCGGTATTACTGTATATAGCTGGGGTATTCAGGCTACCCAGTGTGGCTTAATAATACCTTTTTACCTTATAAATGAAGGATGCCTCC
The DNA here is from genome assembly GCA_002778355.1 of Clitarchus hookeri. NCBI lineage: Eukaryota > Metazoa > Arthropoda > Insecta > Phasmatodea > Phasmatidae > Clitarchus > Clitarchus hookeri. The sequence goes on from NQII01001790.1 coordinate 313,882, forward strand.
TGGAGGCATCGATGACTTCCTGGATAGGGCAAGGACCCAGAATACAACACTAAATGAAAACTCACAAGTTTAGGTTAACTCAAGTAAATTGTATTGCAGAATAGTGTAAACAGTTACATGCATACAATGCAAATTGAATCGGACCTGACTCACAAGGCCTACCAGGGGCCGTTACTGTACAAAAAGGCCAAGAATGGTGCAAAAATTAACAAAAGTAATTAAACCTCCATGGTCGGTAAATTGAGCTGATGGAGCGGTGCTGCTAACGCGGGGAAGACTGTTGGCAAACTAAATAAACATTATATAAATTACGTTAACCCATTGCAGTTAAGTATTCAGAAAAATGTATGAAAGTCTCACATGATGCGACGCATGTGCAGCACTTAAGACCCGTGGAATCAAACTGCTGGAGGTGGCACAGGTAAGTGGGATCCTTGCGAAGAGCTCTCTCCACTCCGCGATTTAATTAAATTAATTGACCTCATTAACATAGAACTTGAAACATATACACATAAAACACTGAAACATTCTGAGCGAGTTTTTAAAATCCTGTAGAGTTAAGAGTTCTTAATTAATCACTAGTTTAAATATAAAATGTGATTATGTGGTGCCTTGCAGAGCACATGGGAAATTTAGGTCTGTTAAGTTTTGGGGCATTCTACGACCGGAATGGTCATGTTGAAAGAAATACTAATTATTTTCGACGTCTCTAATTGGCTTGATTGTACACACAATTGCACTCGGAAAATTATATAGAACACTCCAAATACCCTAGCCTTGCTACTATACACCTCATTAAATGTTCATGTGGCATGCATTTATTCTGCGATTACTTCACAATCCCCAAAGGACGAATTTAACGAACATATGCCCTTGGGTGACAAATTCTAATACTATTTAATACACATTCTTACACTTGATTCTTATTCTTATTACATAGATCTCTCTAGGGACACCACAGGCACTCGGTTGGATCGCTTGGTATCTGGTCATGACCCGTTCCCAAGTGAACGATGCGGACACTCGTCGGGATGCACGACGTGCATGTTCTACAGGCCGCATTGGTGCAGCGACTGTGGGCCGATGAAGTTGATGACAGTGGCCGTGCCAGACCACGCAGGAATGGCCCACGTTAACCTCTGTGCGAATAAGGACCATAGGTCATGGCCCACACACCTGTACAGTACATACTTTACCCTGCATTGCTGTATCAATGAGTGACTGGGAGGATACCAGTATACTATAAGGGTATGAAATAGTACTCCCTGGAGAGTGCCACTACCTGCACATAGATGGAGTGAGCAAGTCAGATGGCAGCATCACCTGCTAATAGCGAAGAAATGAGCCCACTACAGGCCGTGTTCACCAAACAGTGTACATCATGTGATGGGTACCCATCATCAAGAGGCCTTACAAACAACTCTGGGTAGGGTAAAGGATGTTTGTCAAAATACACTTGCTGTCTGCAGCTCAAAAAAAGTTTGTGCTGGATAGGGCCTAAAGTGGAGTGACCCCCATACCGTAATACATGCGTTAGGACAAATGACATACCTAATCAAGGTCAGCTGATGACATACTTTTCGCATCCACTAAGACGACACACACAATGCAGCAAGGCAAGATGTACCCAGTAAATAAGTAGACCAACAGGGGGATGTGTCAGCTGACGTGATGCTGAGTCACCGGACAGCCTAGAACTACTCTACCTATTCAGCACAACGAAGTATGGCATTTCGACGCCCCAGGGATATTGGTCAACGGAACAGAAACACCAGCCAACAGTGTCTCAACTTCCGACACACCACCAGGAACTGCTGCTTCGCCACCTGCAAGTGCCACAATACCAGCTGTTGTGATGTAAAGCATAAAGACACCTAGGTTGGAAGACACTGCTGCATCAAGTATGGATCGGGACATCAGGAGTCAGCACACCTTGCCAGTCTAGTCACATTGTTTTCATTAACGCGATGATGCAGGAGCACCCGATGGTTGCAGAGCAGGAGAAGAACACAGGTGCCCAATATACCTGAGGTAAAATCTCTAAACAGGAATACCGGCATCCACACTTGACGTCGCCTGTCGCGCAAGCCCTTCCGTGCCAGTAGCAACAGCAGCGACAATGAGAGTAGGAACGAGAGAGACATACCCCCACTACACTCCAAGCAACCTTGTCTTGCATTGTGTGCTTGATGTGCAGTCTGTAGAGACCACAAGTCCCATACCACTGCCAGCGTGCCCTGCAGCAGTGAACACTGGTGCCACCCACATATTTACAAATGGAGCAACCTCAGCACAGGCACTACGGCCAGTGACCACGCAGGGCAGACCCATCCATTCCAGCATGCTGCACTTAATTACATAATATACTTGTGAATGGTGTCACAGTGCAAGACTGGTCTCCTTGGAAAGGGGCATTTGATGTGAGCTCAACCTCACATCCCTCTTGCAACTGTTTGTTGTGCAACACTAACAGCCCCGGTCGAGCACAGTGTCACATCAACCATCAGCAGCTCATCCAATTACTTCGCTCACAATTGACAGCCCTTTAGTCCAGATGAACTGAAATTTGCATATATCACGTGCTTGCTGCTTACATTAACTATATTCTCGCCAGCACACAGTATGGTTGAAGGAGTTATTGATGCTAAAACATAGTTTTTTCAAGTGGGAGAAAGAACATTGCCTTTGCAGGAACTGATTTCATTTCTTTTTTCCAAAGTATTGCCGCACGAATGCTGTGCAGAAATTTACTGCAGCAAAAATTTGCAAGATGGTGATTCTACAAACTCTCACCTTTCTCATGTCGGCGATAAGTATAGCTGAATACTTGCAGCAATAACTTAATTATTTTGCAAATGAGGTGTGGGTCTTGGGTCCATATTTGTCACAGTCAATCGTAAGCCCTCATATACAATTTACATTTTTAAAAAACCAGGAGAGAGAGAGCGCACTTTCCAAACGAAGACTTACATCCAAATGGTTAAAGTAGAAATATGCTATTGGTGTCTATCACATCTCTATATATATATATGATTGATTCTGGAGTTTCATATTTTCAACATAAAAAATCTTACTCTGTAAGGCCATAGAGAAAAGTATATCTACCATTTTTGCATACAATTTGCTTGTCATCAGCGCTACAAAAAGCTAATTCATTTACTCTCTCCATCTAAAGAGAATGTTGGTGTGCTCGTATTGTGCTCATTTTAACATGTGCTATATTTAGTTCTTCCACTGCAGCTACATAATCGGAAAATTCGATATTGTCTTTTACCACACACTGCTTAATTTCCTTAGCTTTTGCATTTCTTTGCCATTGCTCTTGAAGGATTACAGTTTGGCATGGAGGTCTACGAATTCTCTCATGATATTTCCATTTAACTTGTCCTTGAACTTGCCAACAACTTGCTTGTAGACGAGAAGCACTTGTGAGACACGGGGTAGCTGCTGATGTCAAATTATACTAAGAACCTTGCGTCTGCGACAATGTTGTAGAAGTCCTGGTTTTGTATCTGGTAAAATAATGTGTCTGTATCCATAAATAACAGTTTCAGGCCTTCTCTATTCTGAGTCTACATCGTAGTAGAACCAGTGCATCAGTTTTCGACAACTAACCCTACATATATGGGATTGTCGAAAAGTATGGAGTCGTGCTGCAGTCGAATCAGGGAAAGAGATTTATCGTAAATCAATCGGTCCAGTAATGTTGGCTTGGTAATCAGTTTTCTAAAGTAGTTTTTCGCTACAAACCAGCTCCATTTTTAAATATTTTCTTTTGTTCTCCATAAATTTTCGAATGTTGTATTATTAGCTAATTTAAAAAATTCCATCTTGAAGTCGTTGGTGGCCGCCTGTTGCTTCGCATTGTTGAGCTCGATATTAGGCTTCAGTCACACTTATTGCTCGAATTGATGCACTTTATGAATTTTTACCAGCTTCAATCCATGACATAGAACCTATTTCAGATTGCAATAGTGGGCAATATATTTTTTTTTGTCGTCATAATTTTCAGATGTTTGGAGCTGTGGTGACACTGGTTGATAGGTAGGAACAGTAGGTCTTTGTGGTCTTAAGGCAGGGGTGTAGGGTATTCGATATTCACCTATAGGATGTACCTCTTGTTACCATTGTCAGGCATGTCCATGATGTCAATGTCTGTGCCAACCCACCTGAAGTTGCATACTGGGAGCAGCAGCGACATGGCCGATATGTAAATTTTGTTGGCATCCAGGTACTGCAGGAACATTGAAGGCTTGCTGGGATCATATGTTTCTGGCGCATACATGTCGTTTGCAACCTCATGTTGCTTGAAACACTATGCCACACCACCATGGATCCATTCTTCAATAAACATTTGCATGTTGTAATCAGCGAGTAGCTCCACTTTGACCCCTATCATCCGAAGCATGGAATCAAAAGAGAACCCTGGAGCACTGACATAGTGAGCACTGTCGAGCCTGTATGTGAAAATACACAAGTCCCTGAAATTTAAAAATATTCGGCCATGATAGGCACATCTGTCGTCAGGTAGGGAAGAGTCGGGTAGCCCCGGCTGGTGGGTATCTCCAGCCAGTGTTGGTTTCAAACAATCTTGCGCACATAGGTAAACAAATAACACGCCACAACGACCGCAGCGCCATTTGGCCGTATAATCAAATCAACCTGGACGTGACCGCTGAGCGAACAACACGTTACAATCGTTCATTTACCTGTGCCTATATTGTAATGTGCGCCGTTTACATTTTGAACTCAGTTATTGTTTATAAAATGTAAGTACTTCAGCATGATTTATTGATTATCCTTTAAGACATTGATTCAAGTGTATAAGTTAGGTTAATAAGTTAGGTTATCTTTATTGAAATTGTTGATATTAAATAATAACATAGAATGTGGCAGTCGGATACCACCGGACACGATGTTGTCGGGTAACCCCGGACATTTTTAGATGGAGAAATGTTTAGTTATCATAATGTAGTGTTAAAGCAAGTGTGTAAAATGTTGTTTTCTTTTGCAGTATCACTTCAAAATTGCCAAATGTCAAGGCAAGAATTACACACAGAGGAAATTGGGATGAAAATAAAATGAAAAAGGCTGTGCTATCTGTCCAGGAACGACATCTGTGAGAGAAGCATCTGAGAGATATAAGGTGCCTAGAGAAAATGAATTGCTCAAACAGTTCAGCCCTTTTCTTAATGCTTCTAAGAAACGTCTTGCAGTGCGTTCCCGAAAAACACAAAATAGTGAGATTCTGACATCTTCGCTGTTCAAAAACGCGCTGGCAGAGAAAAAGGCTGCAACCAATAAAAACAAGGCGGCAGTTAATAAAATGAAAACAAAGAAGAACATTCAAAGTTTGGTTCAGCAACAAAGAGACCAGGATACAGAATGCATCATTTGCGGGTAAATGTTCCAAGAAGACTGGATCCAGTGTCATAAATGCGAAGACTAGGCGCATGAAGTGTGTGTGGACATTGACCCTTCGTAGGAATACTACTTTTGTGATAGATTTAATGATGACCAGACCGTTTTTTTGGCCTTACATATATGTCCACGGCTACCCTCCAAAAATGCATCCACTGAAAATTGAAGCCTGACTTCAAGACTTGATATAAGCTAAGATAATGAACCTATCAGATTGTTACTTAATTAATATTTTGGGAGAAATGTTGTATTTCAATTCTAGTATACAAATTAAGATTTAATTCTGTTGCTTTTCAAAATGTCATGGGTTTTATTTATGTGTCCGGGGCTACCCGCCTCTCCCCTATTGTGTGATGTGAAATAAATGCTATGTAGAATATTTTTTTTTTAAATTAGGTATGTTTGGTTAAATGTTTTATACTCGATATATCAGACTGACTATCAAAACATCAATTCGTTACATCCCCATTCACACCTTGTTTCACCCATATCGTCACCGAAGATCACACTTGTTAGGTGCTTCCACTCCCAATTCAATTACAAAGCAGAAAAAAATAAAATTTAAATATTCTTTCTTTTTTGTGTAGCTATATAATTTTTAATCTAAAAACTCCAGTTAAGTTGCAGGGCATAACGTCGATGAAACTACATCCTTTGAAAAATGTATTTCTTGAAGGGTGGATCTCAGGATCTCTTCGAGCCTGAACACAATCTCACATACACTAAAGAAACTAACAAAAAAAACACACTCAGATATGACAGCCCATAGCTACAATGCTTCGATTGTGATTAGCAGGGGTATTGATGGGGAGCATGTAATGTAAAATAGAATTTTGATATATATAAACTCGAAAAAACGTTGAAATACTACTGTCGTCGATACCGAGAACAATAAGAAAATATCACTTTAAATAATTACTTAAAAAAAAATACCTTACTGCTGGGTATAACAGATATCATTAAGATATTATTTCAAATATGCTTTAAATCGGTTTTGAACCATAGCAATTATGTTCAGTCAAATCCTCATGCCATAGACTCCTTTCCCCCTAGGGTGAAAACGAGCCCATACTTACACAAGTGAAAGTTTTCAACATCGCACCTAAGTCCTTCACCAGAGATAATGGAATTCTTTATTCCATCAAAATGGTGGCAGCAATAAATGTAAGCCATCTTCCCGTTGCATAAATATTTGCAAACTGTTCTGTGAACACTACGATAATCACCTTCCCAGAGAACCACAAAACGTAGCTGTGTATATCAGGCATCCTTTATATAGTGATTATTTCGCACTCACACAGGACCTGACATACACAACACTTCACACCATTCTCTCGACAGCAGTTGCATAGCTATCAGAGTGCACGCCCCCCATCAAGATGAGTTGGGTTCGATTCCCGGCAAAGGTTGCACCTGGATTTTCGCGCATGTGGGAAAAATGATTGATGTAATTACCAGCATGATCACCTGTGGTGGACGATGGCGATGTCCGGTAGATTTTCTCGGGACACTTGACCTTCCTAATCGTCCTTAACACCGTCACCAATTTCAGCTGCTAAGAACTATTTAAAATCTTTCTCAACTCAAAACTCACAGTGTACCCTGAAAACAAATGCACTGGTGTGGGTAGGATGCTCACCACGAAATTTTCGTGCTTAAAAAATATCACGCAATACCAATATTAATCATTGCAGATCATTAACGAAGAGGAACAGACGTATGAAAATTTTTTGATTTTCTCGAGTCAGCTGTTGGAAACGCAGTGCAACCCACCAGTTTTTCACTGGAAAAGATAGAGGCTATAGGAATTCGTCTGCTGGGAATCAGCCTGCTCGTCTCTCAGAATGGAGGAGCAATCGTCCACAGGAAGATTTTACCCATTTAATACAGCGAGAAAAAATGGGTGTATTATATATATTTTAAAATAGCAAACACTGAACCACCCTGAGAAAACCCTCATACTCTGTTGGCACCAGCAAGGGCCGAGGAAAATATAAAACCCCAGATACCATCGCCTATGCACTAACATACCTTTATATTAAATTATAATATGCTTTGGGCATATGGTTTTTGTATTACAATATAATGCGCTTATATGCATATACGTAAAATACGCATAATAATATATATAAATAAAAATATAGTCTTAAATAAATTTAAACATTATAATATTTATATATATTACTATTATATATTACTATGTTTTATTATATATACAGAATGATTAACAGCACCTGTAACCCCCCTTTTCCTCGGAAAAAACACTACAGTGGGGGTTCGCGAAAAAAGTTGTACATGAATCATCGATTTGTAGTAATTCCAATCCCCCAAACAAACCTAAGGTATGGGTATGGGGGTGAGCTTTGAAATTGAAAATGGAACAGGGGTCGAATATAGTTTCGTTGGATAGATCGTCCAAAAGGAAACAACATTTAACAAGACATTTTTTTCTCATGTGCATAGTTTACGCACAATAAAATTAATAATGTAAGCATATATTTGTGATGTGCGTAGTTAACGCAAAATGAAACGGAACGAAAACTCTTTTTATTCTTACAACAATCAAATGTAAATCAACGAAACATGTCGTTTTTCAGGTGTACATACCTAGTTTACGTACAATCAAAAGGACGTTGCGTGTACTCTAAATACTGGTATGGTGTGAGAGAACTACTGTGAAATGGGAACTGCGAACACTCATTCGCCACATCACTCTTCATAAGTGTTCGAAATGTGAACCATCCTGTATCAGACATGACTCAGCTCTCCTTACGTTTGCATTTGCTCGGCGCACCTCAGCACAGCTGAGATATTTACATGCTGCTCTGATTCTGTCTTTCATGTCTTCCCTCGTTGTTGGATGCATGCAGTAGACGAAGTCTTTAATTCGCCCCCACAAAAATAAGTCATTTGGGGACAAATCTGGAGAATGTGGTGCCCAAGTTGCAGGACCCATTTTTCCAATCCACTGTCTGAGGAATAACATGTCGGACACTAGCCGAGCTCTGCGTGAAAAGAGAGCAGGACAGCCATCCTGTTAAAGCCAGTGCTAATCGCAGAGCGGGAGGGACATATTCGATCAGCTGATACAAAATATTGTCTAGTAAGTCTGCATAAGCTGCACCATTCAATTGCCCTTAAAAATAATATGGGGCTATGATACGATGTCCAAGAAGGCCACACCATGTTGACGCGTAACGCATATTGTAAGTAGAAGCATCGCTGACACCCCCCGCCATCTTATTCGCCGCGAGCGCCTACAGTTGACACGCGCCGCAGGACATGCGCGGCCAGGTCAGGTCGACCCGAGAGGACATACAAGCCATTAACGCATGCCGAGGTCATGCCGAGGTAGGTTAGCGATTTTCACCCACAAGGGAATTAAGACACGTGCCAAGGAGGGCAGCAGCTAGAATATCGCCAACCCACCTTAGATACAGAAGAAAAGGGCTGACAGAGCTTGGCAGTTGTGCCACGAGTCTCTCCCTCCCTTAGCAAAACACAGGAGAACATGAACACACACAGCGAAAAATGCAGAAGTAACTAAAGTTGCGCCAACGAACCTCTAGTTAGACAAGTAAAAAGAGCTAACATAGTTTGGCCATAAGGGCACAGGCCACCCCCTACCCCTCACCCAACGAATGGACACATGTGCAAGGATCTGGGGGATCGAACGAGGTTAAAAGCCGACTTGCATGACAAGGAGGGGATCAGTATCAGTCAGGCAGTGATACCCGGTGCCGAGAGGCGGCCATCGGGTGGGGGCTCGCCAGGAGCACCACATCGGAATAGAACAGTCGTATCAGTCTTATCACCATGCAGGGACGCGAGTCAGTCAAGGGAGTCAGTCAGTCGAGGCCGGGGTTCAGACCCTGGCAGAATCTGTGATGTAGAGTCAGTTGTAACACAGCACCAGATGGCGACATCAGATGGGTGAGGGCTCGCCAGGAGCACCACACCGGGATGTGAAGTTAGTCAGCAGTGTGATGGGAGAAGCATCAGTCATGTAGAACCAGTCATATAGTGAGTCAGTGTTGAAAGTCACTTGTAACCCATGCCATAAGGCGACGGTCGAATTGGGGGATCGCCAGGAGCACCATGTCGGGATGCAGAGTGCGATGCTGAGNTCAGCAACAGTTAGCATGAGTACGTTAATTATTCCTTAAGGCCCCCAACTCGCAAGGTACCATCTCGGAATTGTATCTGTATATTTCTTTTGAGACAATATAACCAAGTAGTAAATTGAAACACCGAGTGACCACAGTTATGGTTTACTACCCCTATTCAACATTCAAGGCGCCCATAGTCTGCGCCAGAAAAATAACTCAGACCCTATGAACCACTCTGTATCCTACAAGTGGGGGGTAGCATTAAAGTATTAAGGCTCCACACATGCTGGTTATCCAATGACAGAGCCAATGTGTGTTGACTGCAGACCAGTAATTGGCATTATGTAAACTAACCTCACTATAACTCTTGAATATGGCTTCATCAGTCCACAAAATAGTGCGATTGAAAGCTCGGTCCTTGCTCAGGTACCAGATGCAGAAATCAATGTTCTTGGGAAAGTCATCATTCTCAAGTTCATGGTGCAGTTGTACATGGTTTGGGTGTAATCGATTATCAACGAAGATTCTCCACATGTTCTTTGAGACAATCCTGAGTCACGGGCAATCCTCTGTGTAGAATCATAAGGATTAACTACCATGGCAGCAAGTACATCAACAGCCCTCTAGTCTCTCACATGTGGTCTGATGCGACGATGTTTGTTGTGAATCGGTTGCACTAGCCTGGTTGTGCGCACATTACTTGCAAGATGCTGGAAGACATTGTACAAGTGATGGATGCGCTGTGGGTATCTCTCTGAATACAAACCGGCAGCAGCTCTGCATTTCCGACGACATTATCCTAGTATCATCAGCATGCCGAATGCTTCTTCGCATGTAAACGGCATTACATTCAGAAAGCAACACCACAGACATACAATTTCTGACACTGGAAAAACACACACGTTTGCTGAGGATTGTTGAGGAGGATTTGTGCGGAGGATTGGTGAGAAGGAATGTTGAGGATTGGTGAGGATTGAGAAGGAGGATTGAGAAGGAGTATTGTTGAGGATTGGTGACGATAGAGATGGAGGATTGTTGAGGATTGGCGTGGATTGGTGAGGATTGGTGTGGAGGATTGCTGAGAATTGGTGAGGAGAATTGCAGAGGATTTGGATTGATCGAAGTATTGATGTCTTATAAGAGCACGAATGATATCACCCGACCTGCCCTCGTACATTCCAATTCTGGAGTGCCTATTGGTCCGTAAACCATTTACAACTATGCCTATAAAAGTGTTGGTAGATGTTGATCCATACCAAGATTATAACTTACTCGTGCACATGGTCGCTATTAGTATGGTGGGCTTGGATTGGTCACATATACATACATTAAAATAATCTGTGCACCATATTTATGCCTATAAAACAGTCAGAGTAGAGAATAATTTGCAAATTCCAACATAGTGTATTAATTAGACTTCAAGAGAGGAGACCGGAAATGTAGTAACGGAAGAACAGATTTTTGCAAGCTTTCGGCATATACTATGTACAATTTCAGTACTAATGAACAAAAATGCTTTTATGTTTTACATTAAAGAAATTTTTTTAAATGGAATAATAAATTTATGTTTTCGATTTGACATACCCTATGCCTATAAAACCAATATGATTACCAGAAACAGACATATTTGCTTGAAGTGGTAGTGGGCATAATTGCTAAGCACCTTCGGTTATGTCCGAAAACATCCGGGTCGACCTGAGCCAACCTGAAGACTGCTGAGCTCGCCTTAGGCGATCCTCAGTGGGTAGCTCTCAGCCACAGCCAGTCACACAGCTCCCATTTAAAATACATTGCCTCAGAATCCCCATATGTGCACTACTCATGTCCAAATGAACATAAACGTGTTCTGCGGTATCCTGGACACCATGTTAATGGGACCGTAACTGTTGTCGGACACCCGGTTGCGCCTACTAGGGCGAATGGGGATGTTGTTTGTCGATTGTGCATAAGTAATTCGAACTGAATTGCAGTCGAATTGAAGTGACATTTATTTTGCGACCAGACTCATATGTTACGCTGAGTGGATTCTTATCGGTAAAGTAGACGAAAGTCCACGATGTAAAGAGAGAGGCTTCATTCACTCGAAGTAGTGTTCAGCATCGGAGCTAACATCCGTCTGATCCCTGGCAAGCGGGAAGTTGCATAATTATTGTCGTGTCTACGTGATGGCGATCATCCTCCCCTCTCTAGACGGGGTCGAGGTCAGTTTATTGGCTTCTGGGAGGCGGAATAGCATTGGCTGAATGTAAATTATAATTTGCACGATTTAGCCCGTACAATAGTAAAATGACTTGTGATTATATGATTCACGTAAAAAAGTCTTTTAACACCATATTGCTTTGGAGTTTTTCTCTGTCGCCGCAGGCTATTAGCAGACTTTTACATAACTGCAGTCATGCATAGTGGTGTTTATATTCCACTCAAACAAAATATAACTGTCCTTACACGATAATACCAAATAATATACCGAATTTTAATTTTTTTGTCAATAATTTTCTCTCAGCATACAAACAAAAATTTATATTACAAGGACCCTTTGTATATCCGCGAAACATTAGTTCATTGCTACGAAAACTGTTTCAACTCAGTTTAAAANGATTATATGATTCACGTAAAAAAGTCTTTTAACACCATATTGCTTTGGAGTTTTTCTCTGTCGCCGCAGGCTATTTGCAGACTTTTACATAACTGCAGTCATGCATAGTGGTGTTTATATTCCACTCAAACAAAATATAACTGTCCTTACACGATAATACCAAATAATATACCGAATTTTAATTTTTTTGTCAATAATTTTCTCTCAGCATACAAACAAAAATCTATATTACAAGGACCCTTTGTATATCCGCGAAACATTAGTTCATTGCTACGAAAACTGTTTCAACTCAGTTTAAAANTATATTACAAGGACCCTTTGTATATCCGCGAAACATTAGTTCATTGCTACGAAAACTGTTTCAACTCAGTTTAAAAAAAAATTCCGTGTAGTAAATTGATGGCATTTATATAAGTTATGTAAAAACAATGCTGAATACTTTCAGTGTAGCGGAATATTAATGCACGGACATAAATAATCGTTGCACATCAAATACATACAACTTTAAAAGTTGAATCATCGATGATATTTCACAGAATACTCAGAGGTATAATTTACATTTCAAATAATGTTCATGTCGTAGGTATTAAATTTAATGTAATTTACAAAGATTATATAACTGTATATCAGATACATTTTTATATATGAGGTTCATAAATATTATTTATTTAAATCCCACATATAAAATAATCTAGCCATAACTGGTTTCATAAAATCAAAAAGGTTAACGAAAAATGTATTTTGTTACTCCATTAGACGTCTTATTTGCGAAACTATTTCCCAAAAACATTTATTAAGCGTTTAGTAATCAAAACATGCTAAATGTTCCTATACACTTAATAACTTAAATTTGAATCATTTATTTATAGGCGTAATTTGAATTATTTATATGTAATTTATATGATTTTTCAGCATATGCAAATGTCCCAGACATACAGTACCAGCCCTTTGTCTCGAAAACGATACGTGCGGGATACGTGACCGGCCACACAGTTCACTGGCGCCGGATTCACGGGACCCCGGACAAGTATACCTCCTGTTTGTCTACTAGATAGTAGTTCTGACGGTTGGTGGTCTGTCCGCTGCCATGATTNCCCCGGACAAGTATACCTCCTGTTTGTCTACTAGATAGTAGTTCTGACGGTTGGTGGTCTGTCCGCTGCCATGATCTTAAGTTTTCCGATCTTGGATGGCATGTGTATTAAAATTACCACACAAGATAAAACAAAACACAAGCTACACTTAAATTAAGCAAACATTAATGTTGAACTTTATTTTAAACTAAAAACATAGCTTGCTAGGATAAAACAACCCTTACAAGACACTTGTATACTGTTTTTCTTTGCGAGATTCTGCCAGGGTTTCTGGAAGACACTCCACTGACAATACGAAGAGTAACGTACTACCAAAATAACTGAGCACCACCTCGTTACAGCGGAGCAGCTCGCCGGGAATCCGATAAAATCTGTCCGCGGCGGTGGATCGGTAGGGGAGGACCTGTATCCTGGCCACCAAGGTCACCGGACCTCAATCTAGTGGACTTTCTCTTACGGGGATTCCGGAAGAAACTGTAGTGTACCGTGAACCTGTAAGCAGCGTCGAGTAATTCATTGCTCAATTGCATGCTGCTGTGGAACATGCGACCAATGATCACTTGCGCCCGGTGAAGCTGGCCGTTACACGACGTGTGCGCGCCTGTATTGAGATGGAGGGCGGACAATTTGAATATCTGTTGCAACGAACCCATTAAAGTGAAGAGTATGCATGCGTTACAACGTCAATAGCACATTCCTATGAAATACGTGCATAAATTACAGGACGTAAACAAACCGAGCGTTACAGCCGTGAATGCGATTGTATTAACACATGGAAAGCCACGTATTAGCAATNGGCTGCATGTGCTGCCATGCGCGTGTCGAAAGTGTTGCATGTCTGTAGGCACACCCACTGTGTGCGCTGTTATGGGCTTACAACAGAAGCGGTTAGCCCGAGCGAGTTCGGACAAGAACACTGTTCTGTTAATTAGGACATGCCGATGACTTCGTTCAGATAGGTATATTACGGCCTACAGTTACAGAATTACATGCTTAATATTGTTGGCAACCCGTAGTTTGCCAATGATAGGTTTGGGTGGCGGTCGCAGTTTGTCCATCTTGTGCGTGTCTCCATGCACGTCTACAGAATCCAGAAGGTGCATGTTCCGTCAGGAATAGTTTCTGCTTTAGTGTCACCTAACGTGTTACTCAGGTACACTTTCGAGGGGGTTGTACATCCTTTCTCTTCGATATAAGGGATGGTTCCTATTTTTGTTATTTAAGGTCTGGCTCCCATGAGCCGCAAGTTGATGCGCCATTTGCAATCTATCATATATATGATGAATTGAAAATGGCGTATTATATGGCGTATCATATATATATATATATATATATATATATATAACTAATCGTAGGTAGTGATCATTGTCAGAAAGGGCATTGGCGAGGACGCAGTCTAGCTCAAGCCCAGACATTAAGCGCGTCTTGCAATTCGGTTGACAAAATTTATACGTATTCGAGAAGTAGTGGGTTTTATCCGCTGGTACATGCGTAACAATTATATGAAAATCCTGGTTTTATACCAAAGATTACGGGAAAATAAATAAATATTATCCAGTAGCATTATGGCTGGTCAGCGGTATGTTGTTATAAATTAAATGTTTAGATAAGCANATATATATATATATATATATATATATATATAACTAATCGTAGGTAGTGATCATTGTCAGAAAGGGCATTGGCGAGGACGCAGTCTAGCTCAAGCCCAGACATTAAGCGCGTCTTGCAATTCGGTTGACAAAATTTATACGTATTCGAGAAGTAGTGGGTTTTATCCGCTGGTACATGCGTAACAATTATATGAAAATCATGGTTTTATACCAAAGATTACGGGAAAATAAATAAATATTATCCAGTAGCATTATGGCTGGTCAGCGGTAAGTTGTTATAAATTAAATGTTTAGATAAGCATTTTTTATGCTCAATTTTAACTTAGAAAGTCACTTACATTCATAGANGTTGTTATAAATTAAATGTTTAGATAAGCATTTTTTATGCTCAATTTTAACTTAGAAAGTCACTTACATTCATAGAATAGTTGTGCACTTTATAAAGTATGTTATGAAAATAAACTCATCTAAAAAACCATTCACGACATTATGCGCTGCTGCTGTCAATTCGACAAGATCATCCTAGTCGGGACTGAAATATAACTGGTTCGAGCAAGGCATACTAAGTACTGAGTCTTTCAAATATTTGCTCATTCCCGAATCGCACTGAAAATCAGAAACTTCTTGAAAGAATAGTACTTGAAGGTGCTGGAAAGCCAAACTAACGACATTAACTTAAATAGGCCAGTTATCGAAAAATCCACGATTTTAATTTTTCCCTAAAAATTACTGGTAGGTAGAAATCACTCTAAAAAGAATGCCTTAAATAGCCTAAATTTAATATATTGCCATGTTAAAACTACCAAGTTATTGTTCATGCGCTACAAATATAATTAAATATACTGCATAAATAAAAATATGAGTGCTGAAACATCAGAGAAATTGCTTTTAAATAATTAAAATTATGCATATAAATAATTTATACAATTTGAGATATTAAGTGTAAAGAAACATTTAGCATGTTTTGATTGCTGACGCTCAATAAATATTTGTGGAAAAAATAGTTTCGCAAATGAAGTAACAAAATACATTTTTTGTTAAGCTTTTTGATTTTATGAAACCGGTTTAGGTTAGATAATTTTATATATGGGATATAAATAAATTCGATTAATCAACCTGATATATAAAATGTAACTGATATACGTACAGTTTATAATATTTGTAAATGCCATTATATTTAATCCCTACGATATGAACAGTATTTGAAATGTACGTTATAACTAAATTTTCTGTGAATTATTTTCAATCATTCAACTGTCAAAGTTGTAATGTATTTGTTGTGCAACAACTATTTTTGCTTAAGCGTTAATAGTCCGCTACACTGAAAGTATTCAGCATTGTTTTTACATAAATAATAAAAATTTCATCAGTGTAATACACTGAAATTGTTTTAAAATTTAGTTGAAACAGTTTTTGTAGCAATGAAGATGTGTTTCGCGAATAAACAAAGGCTCCTTGTAATATATATGTTTGTTTGTATGCTGAGAGAAAACTATAGACAAAAAAAAATTAAATTCGGTATATTATTTGGTATCATCGTGAGAGGACAGTAATATTTTGTTTGAGTGGAATATGAACACCACTGTGCACAAGTGCATTTATGTAAAAGTCTGCAAATAGCCTGTGGCGACAGAGCAAACTCCAAAGCGATGTGATGTATAATTACTTTTTTTACGTGAGCCACAGAATCACAAGAGTTATTTTACTATTGTACGGGCCAAATTGTAGAAATTATAATTGACATTCGCTTTCATGATACTAAAAATATACTTTTGAATGAGATCACACTCTCGTGTAAATTACAGTTGTAAAATTTTACAAACAATTTTCTTGAAGTGTTATTAAAAAAATGGTAATTTATTATTGAAATAATTCTGCATTGTGAAATTGTCAAAAATTGGTCGACTTTCTTTAAAATTGCCTCTTTGTGTACATCAATTATTTATATGTTCGTCGTTTGCAGTAATTTTAAGCAACCAATGATCAATTACCAAAAATCTGGTAAAAATTTTTTTTTACAGAAATATACGTGTCATATGGACTGCATTGTTTAAAATCAAAACATTTTACTTAGCAGAACGTATCGGTGAAAATCGAATGAACGATCATGGACCAGCCTACTCATCGTATAACACTCTCCTTTCTCTTGCGTGGGTGTTGTTGGGGGGGNGGGGGGGGGGGGGTGCAATAAAATATATTCACTACCGTAGTTAGTGAATCAGCACATTTATACCAATTACTGGGTATACAATTTACCTATTTTCAATGCCTTGTGCGTTCTGCAAAGTATCCGGTGTGGTAACCACATACATTGCCTCAGGTATGGCAAAAATTACCTATTAGCAATACAATTAGTCTAAAATCTTGTTTTTTGTTTATATATATCGTACTTTAGTCGCTCTCTGTTAGTACAATTGGTGCCAAACTGCGTTTTGTTGTTGGATGGATGCACCCCGGCTTACAGTATGAGAGCTTATGTGTTACAGTTCAGGGTAAAGTATTGCCGCTCTGAATTTGTGATTTTACATATATGTGAGTGCATTTCTGTATGCTTGTATGAATGGAAGTATGTTTATATATATGCATTTTTATGCATGTATGTATTTATGTATGCCTGTCTGTATGAAAGTATGTATATATATTTTTTTATGCGTATCTGTGCATTGTAATGTAGCCTATGTGTATGTTTGGACGAATGTATGCATTCNTGTATATATATTTTTTTATGCGTATCTGTGCATTGTAATGTAGCCTATGTGTATGTTTGGACGAATGTATGCATTCAATGTGTGTATGCATGCATTGTAATGATGTTCTTGTCATGCATTACGTGTAATGTGTAAGTATTGTAATGTATATGNAATGTGTGTATGCATGCATTGTAATGATGTTCTTGTCATGCATTACGTGTAATGTGTAAGTATTGTAATGTATATGTTTTAATGAACGTATATATTGTAATGTATGTATTTATGCAATATAGGTGTGTATGCACGCACATACGCAAGTACGTATGAATAAACACTATGCATGAAGATTTCGCTTCATTTAAATGTATTTTTTGTAATAATTTGAATCAGAATGATCCGAAGTATCGATCTTCATGTGCACATACCTCCCTGCCAGATTTGGGCAAAATCAATATTGTGACGTAAATACGAGAGATCGTAGTTCAGTTGTTATGCCTATACTGCTGTGAAAGGTCACAAGCTAAGCTGGTTGGGTATAGGCAGGGCCACCTTTTTCCCGCGAAAAGGTTTATGTGCAGGCTAGACTTCAAGGTCGTACGTGCACACTTGCATATTTACTTTGGCTATTGGCCGCGTGTCTGTGCGAGAAAACCTTCTCTACTTGACTGGGCAAATCCGACTTCAGTTATCCTGACACTGAATGTCGGTGATTGGCTGGCAGACACATAAGACGCGTGAAAAGTGGAATGATCCAACCATAACATAGTTTTGAGCTAGCGTGTTTTGCAGTGCAACTGGTCGTAGAATATTTTCGCGCAAAACAATCGGCTCTTGGTATAGGGATACTTTTGGAAATATATTTTTTTTCTAAAACATAAACAATAAAGAAAAACCATGAATCCAATATGGAGGGGTAATGTTCTCCTTAACTTGGCGCAACTTCCTTTAGTTTCCTTTTGATGTCGTCGAAGAGCTAAATTTGTGCCTAGATCTTGACAATATTTCATGGCTTCGCGACATTATTTCATTGACAACTTGACGATATAACCTAAATAATTTGAAAAATAGCATTTATCATGTATTTTTTTTTACCGTTGACGTGAGAATTTGAACGCAAAATCTTAATTTGTATAAATAAAAAAAAATTATTTTAACACGAAGTATGGGTTCAGGTAAGGGTCTCTTGAAGTCCTAGGAGCATAAGCCATACTATGTTTCATTTATGAAGGCAGTTTTTTGACAGTTCTAAGAAATTAGTGCCAGTGTTGTTGTTTTGCTAATATATCCCTCCGCCTCAGCTGTTCTGATACGTGGAAGCCATGCTGCTTGTTATGCCAGCTGTTGACATTACATGGGACTGCGATTTTTTATGTACTACCAACTTTGTTTCAGAAAATATGAAATTTTCTGNCCAGCTGTTGACATTACATGGGACTGCGATTTTTTATGTACTACCAACTTTGTTTCAGAAAATATGAAATTTTCTGATGCAGCAGAAACTCCACAATCCAAAAAGAGCATTTTCAGAAACTATTTTTAAATTCTTGTAGTAAATTAAAATGTTGTAATGTAAAATGTATCTAGAGAAGTGTTTTACGCATGAGCTAAATAACTTCAGTCAATATTTTTTCACGACAATAATTTACTACATACATATTAGTTACAAGGCATACAGCATAAATTCCTTGATTTTTTTTCTGCAACCGACTGNCACATACATATTAGTTACAAGGCATACAGCATAAATTCCTTGATTTTTTTTCTGCAACCGACTGATTGCAGTGATATAGCGAGTGCATTACTTAAGTCCGTAATTAATTTAATGAGGTATTTTATGGGATTCACACACACAGACAATTTAATACATATTTTTCTGGTAAACCTGTCGAAGCGGAAAGAGGCTATGGAAATTGCGTTGCNACACACACAGACAATTTAATACATATTTTTCTGGTAAACCTGTCGAAGCGGAAAGAGGCTATGGAAATTGCGTTGCAGGTGATTTTATTTCTTATCATTATTTATTTCATATATATATTTTTTTCATCCATAGCATGCTTCCCTATTAACTGCAAAGTTTAGTTTACACGATTGCTAGTTATATCTTCAAACTTCGTTTTACCTTTTCAGTAGTGCTTTTTTCGTTATTTTGTTAAATTGTAATATTACGAGTTTATTCATATATGAATCACCCACAAAATGTGTTTGTATCGTGACAGAAGCAAATATTTGGCATCTTAGCTGCGTTATTCTGTGACACATTTAAATATGTTACAGTTGTACTGCTTCCGCAACACGCTTAAAAACGCGGCAACGCTTGAAGTTCAGCCTCTCATAGACATCGTAACAAACATTCATAGCTTGTTTATTTTATATTTGACTTAATTTTCATTACAAATGCGTACACTTGGCCGAAATTAAACAACAACTCTAGACTCACGTCTAAATGCGCCTTGCATTTTTTTTAAAAATGGTTTTGTAAACGGGAAAGTAAAACATAACTCTAATAGTAGAAAGAGACTTTAGATAACTTAACTTATTTATGTCATAGGCTCAAAAAGTGACAATCCGCATGAACTTGACCAAATATAATTGAATATAATAAAAAAAAAAAAGTGGCTTTATTATTTTCACGCACTTCAGTTAACGTTTTTAAGATAAAATTTCAACCAAAAGTTGTAAATCTAAGATACCCTAACAAAAACACACTGCCTTGCGTTTAATATCACCAAACAATTCATAATTTAAAATTACTATAGTTCTCTAAAGATATTAAGGTGGGATCAGCGAAGGAATGTTATTTATTTAGAAGGCGATATTTTCTATTTCTGTTAGCGAAAGTCACATAAAATCTATGATACAGTGGGTTTGAACTCCGCGTTGTGGTGTGGTAATATAGGAGTAAATTTGGTTAATTTGTTATATAATTAACCTCACCTGTAACTTCTCATGCGCTGATTAGCACGTATTTATTAACCCGACGTTAATATTATGCGAACAGAAAACCAAGAAAAAGAGTAATTATACAGTAATTTCACACTTAATTAAGCACTTTGATAATGTATTGTTTTAAAAAATAATTCGCAAATTGGGAAAAATAGTTTTACGTTAATGTCCATTTAAGAGGTTATTAAAATAGGTGTTCAGATCAATATGATTTTTTTCCTCGGCACATATTGGATTGAAAACTGGCATAAAAAAAGACAACATATTTGTGTTTCTAGCGATTTCGGGTCAAATGATCGACGTGTGGAAAAAATAAAAGTAATTACGTGCACGAAATGTTAATTATTAACGTGGTGGAAGAATTACACATTGAACAAAATGAAGAAATTAAAATGTTGTTAACAAGGCTTGTTAAAGTGTCAAATCAGCAGGTATGTGTAAATTGCTCTAAAAATCATTTGGCTTAAAATCAGTTAAACCCAAAATAATTTTTTATGTCAAGTGATTTTAACCAAAAAGAATTATTTTCCAGATCATTTTTAAGCTAAGCGACGTTTACCCAAATAGTTTTATCCAAACCAAACAATTTGAAGGTCAAATTACATTTATGCTAAGTGACTTTCAGGTGAAATAACTTTTGGCGAAATTACACTCCTCAAAAAATGTTTTGCACCAGTAGGATTTCTGAGTTACTAGATTACTCAGGGATCAAGAGAAAGTACAGAATGAAAATGCACTGGCGGTGTTAAAATTCACCAGCTACCGGCCCTCACCTGGCCACGTGCCCTTAAAATGTGCATCCCGGATGTGACGTCATATTGTCGCTGTCCGAATTCACAGCGAGGCCACATTATGCACTCTAGAATGTCCCCTTCAGTCAAGGACACGAACAACTTGCCCTTCTCGAGTCTTAGACAGTTCTCCGATGTGCAACTCTTTGAAATATTTGATTTGTTTGTGTTTGTTTTGTGTTTGAAACCCTGCACGGCCGCGGAAAACACTTGCAAACGCCACAAAGTCAAATGAAACTCGCATACAGCGAAATTCGACAGAATAAAACTACTCGGGGTGAAAACGAACACAGGCGTCCGAATTCACCAACGAATATTTATTCAATAATGGGAACAAGGGCTTGTGAAACTGGAAGGGTTCAAGGGTAAGTGATCAAGGGCACAACCACTGTCTGTACAGAATACCACGCCAGACTTGATGACAAACACCAACGAATCTGAAAAAACTGCCCCAGCTATCATCCTTCACGAGCAACTGAGAGGCCAAAAATAAACAAAGGTAAGCGAATCTCGGTTAAATGACCTTCGAGAAAAAATAACTGCAGGAGAAGTTACTTTCTGTGCTGAAGTTTTGAGCCCGAATGATTTTCAGACCAAGTTGCTGACAAGTGAACCGAGCGGGGTAGCGCAGTGGTAATTCACTGGACTCGCATTCGGGTTCGATTCCTGGTCTGGCCATTCTCATTTCGGGTTTTCATGGTTTCCCGAAATCACTCCAGGTGAATGCTGGGAAGGGTCCTTAACAAAGGCAATAATGGCCCATTCCTTCCCCAATCCCTCTTCCCTGAGAAACTTGCTCCGTCTCTAATGACCTCGCTTTCGGTGAGATGTTAAGGGTGATCAGACCCTGCCATCTTGGATTTTTTCAATATAAGTGCCATTTGAAAACGTTCAACGGTATTTTTCGCACGGAATTGCATAAATAATAGCTTCTAAAGCTTTAGCAAACTATTGCATCTCTACTACTATTTATTAATTTTTGACTTGTGACTGCTGGCGAGAAACAAGTAAATTTTTCTTGCGAGCTGTTACATAAATCATACTAGCAAGAGTAGTCAAGCAATAAATATTTTAGATTATGCCTTGTCGATGCTATACATCAAATATATGCTCTGTAATGCAAGTAATGGCGAAAAACCCGTAATTNTGTAATGCAAGTAATGGCGAAAAACCCGTAATTCCAATATTTACTGATCTACCTAACAATTTAAAACCCAATTTAATTTAAGATTTCAGTTGTTGCAAACAAAAAAAATAATGATGCGTGCTGTACTTAAATAAACACAGCACTTCTTTCACTTTNTTCCAATATTTACTGATCTACCTAACAATTTAAAACCCAATTTAATTTAAGATTTCAGTTGTTGCAAACAAAAAAATAATGATGCGTGCTGTACTTAAATAAACACAGCACTTCTTTCACTTTCCCAACTAATTAGCCGTAGGCTATAAGTTCGGTTACAGTGATATGAACCAATTAGGACCTAGACCAGTAAGACTGTTTGTGAACCATTTACACACACATAAGATCATTGGTCATTGTGCTTCGCAGTGTGCGGTACAGATAAAAAATTTCCTACGCATGCGTAACGTACACAATGGCGTGCACTGGGTCTGAATGGGTTAAGCCCCTCTACCAACCTACGAAACCCTCGGTCACAGCAGAAGGCATTTTTTTCTCCCCTCGGAGTGCGATGGCGAGAAGTGCGAGAGAACGGCGACGTAGGTGCGTGGCGAAGTGAATGCGCAGCCTCTCCCGAGGTGAGCGTGGTCGGACCCGACCCGCCTGCGCGCGAGACGGCCAGACACCGCCGCGCACGTAAATCAAGTTAGGCCGCCCGCGGTTACGGTGGCGGGGAAATGTTTTAAGGGTGTTTAGAAATTGCTCCTTGCTTGTTTGCCGGTAACAGCCACCGCTGTGGCGCCGCGCACCGCTCCCTAATAACATATTTTGCATTTCAATCGCGGCTCCGNAAAAAAAAAAAAAAAAGGAACGTAGCTTTGCCCGTCGCCCGTGCGTAACCGAAATCATTTCGGCTAGAAAACAGAACCGCCTGACGAATTGCTACTCTCGCTTCGCGTGCGTCACTCGGATAACGAAGTAATTGCGTAGTGGCTCTTCGCTACTGCTGATAAAAGGAAACTTTCTAACTAAGTAAACCATTTTGCATGGCACTCTTACACTTAATACTACGTTTATTTATAAACAATAATTATATTACTTTTGCAGTTGATTCCAAAATTTATAAGTACATGTATTAGATTTTGTTAATCTGTAACTCTGTATTTTTTTTTTTTGTTATTAATGAAACAGGTTTCTGCAAATTAAGTTGCAAACTAAACTTGAGATTGTAAAATTTCATATAGGTAGTGAAAAATAAAAGGTTGTATGCATGAAAATATTTTCTTAGATTGTATTAAGGAAAAAGTAGGGCGTGCGGCAAAATGTACATCATACCAAAAAGGGTCCATGAACAGAAAGTTTAAGAAACCCTGTTCTACAGAATACAGAAACCACATTACATTCAGTGTATATATGCGCAAGCCCCCTTGGTAATGACTTCTCCCATATACACTTATATTTTCATTCTTAACTGGGACTGTGAGAAAAAAAATTAAAGCACACTGAATCAATTTCTTTAATTCTCACGATAGCGAGAAGGGATTCATTTAACTGATATTTAAGCGGTATGCGAATTGACTTCGACATTATTACTCAAAGATATGACTAAATTCGGCCTCAGTAGCCAAGTCGATAAAGCATTTCAGCTTCCAGACAGCCAGACTCTAATCGCAGGTAAACTTTGGACCGGCATGACGTTATTGTTGTACGTTAAGTTTGGGTTTTTAGCCGTTTCTTTTATTTCCTATACTTAGGCATAAACGCACCGTCGTGAATATGTATAGTTTAATTGCGGGTATTTCGAAACTTTTCGCATTGAACAGAAACGGTTTATATTTACAGAATTTTTTTAAAAGTTATTTTTTAAAATTAACGAAGCTATTGGAATATAAAAATTTGGAAGAATTAAAATATCATAATTTATGAACCTACATTAGCTGATAACTAAGTTATGAATACAAATTTCGTATTTTTCTGTCTACAAATAATGCACAATTGCTGCATCAGGCACTTAAAAAATACCAGATAAAAATACTTTTTAAAGTATTTAACACTTGGTAAATGTGTTTTGTTAATATTATTACTTTTACATTACTACATAAAATTTTTTATATTTGAATTTTGTTGCCATAATATTTGAGCTACCGAGTAAAATGTCTGAGAAAATTACGGCTTATAGTAGAATATGCCTTTCATACATTGTAGTTTTATCCATAAAAATGTTGCAATTTTTCTGTAAAAAGAATTTTCGAAAACTTACATAAACTTGTTTATTCATTAATTAGTGTTGCTACAGCCTGGTAATAACCGCGGCTTATATTTATTATTAATTATTGCCTCAGAATAATTTTTTTTAAGTTACGCGTTTTGAATTTATATGGTGTTCGCATTTACAACCCTTATTTTCCCCTGGTGTTCCAAGAAACTGTAAGATGAGGGTGGCTACTGATGATTTTTGCAGGATTATAAGACCAACATATCTTCCATTAAACAGAATACTGGTAAATAAAGCTGGGTTGTGTGTCTCTGTACCGTTGTAGTTTCCCGTGACACAATATTATATGTAACAACGTTAGAGAACACAAACCAAAATGCCGCGATCTTTAAGCTTCACATTAATGTTCGTGCTGAAATAATTTAGCAGCGGTCACATTAATCCACAAAATATTGTAGTTTATTCACCCTTCCGCTTGTATGCAACATGGAAGTTGTCAGTAACATACGATTTGCTATGACCGATTGAGTGAAAAACACATGACTGTTTTTATCTTTGAATTTTAATGGCAATGGTGATTTCATGTTATTATGGTCTGACTGAACCGTGTCCATTACCGAACATGAGACTTAATACAAATCGCGATTTGTATTTAGTCTCATGATCGGCAATGGACACAGTCCAATCAAACCATAATAACATACATTACTGTTCTGAATCTCTATATATCAGCTAATTTGACTACTTAAAATGGTATTGTATTATTTTGGATTTTAATTTAGAATTTTACTGGTACTGTGCGATAAAATTACCTTTAGAACATAATTCGAATCCATCAATGTATTATGCTGACTTTTAATTGAACCATGGAATCGAAAATCCCTCAAAATACTGTATATTTACTTCGATTCAGCGCCAGACAATGGACAATTGAAATATTTATTCTTGTCGTATAGATATTCTTTAATTTTCTTTAACTTTACATGTTTTTTGTAGATTCGTTTTATTATTCGTTGTTTTCGCGGTTTGTGTTACTCATATAGAGATAGGTATCACTTCTCTGATGACATGTAAGTAAAAGATTTAGTTTTATCTTCACTGTAAAAAATTCCTGGTAAACTTCCTAAACTGCAATGAAAATTTTTCAACTACGTATATATTGAATACAAATAATACCACGCATCACACTACGAACATGGGAATGTTAGTGTCATTTCTATACAAAGTTGGCAACTTTCCTACGGATTTGAATATCTCCTAAGCAAATGTAGGAAAACTGCCATGGATGCACGGGAAACATCTTTACGTAAACACTAGTGTGGTAAATTTTAGAATAATTTCTTGTTGAGCAACTTAGTCGCTGTTGACGAGACGTTAACATCTGCCGCACTGCGTCAAGTGGGTTTTTTATACACATATTTTCCAAATATTTAGAATATTACCTCGTATTTGTCTCACAAGATATGAGATTATTTTCAAATATTCACTATTTTCCTAGAAATTGTCTGTTAGATGATGTTTTCTGAAAAAAAAAAACAAAGTTCATCAATATCTGAATAAATATTAATACGTTAGAAATGATTTCCTTGCAAACTAGAATATTACATGACTACGAGCGAACGTCATTAGTTCAACGTAAAACTCACACATTTTTTACCAACTTCGATATACTCCGACATGAAAAAGAAGTGCTTCAAGATAATACGTTAGCATGGAAAACAAACAATATTTTGAGTACAACGATAAATATTTTCCACATAAGTTTTATTAAAATTCTTAAGAAATGTTTCGTTTACCGACGTGAAGTATGCTGGGACGTCTGTGGTTTGGATCCTAGGATCAAATTCCGTGTAAGGCCAAGCCGTATGTATCGTTTCAGCAACAGGTAAATTTTTTAAGCATAATACGCCTCCCTCTTCTTCAATCAGCTTACTTTAATAATACTGGAGAATTGAAAATAACGAAAATAATGCTTTCATAGCAAATATTCAGGTAACCTCAAATTGATCTCTTAAGAAAACTAACGCGAGAAAAACAGCACATAGGCTAGTGTGAAGCGGAAGTAACAAAAGAGCTGTAAGCTGAACGTTAAAGATCTTTTTGGAGTCATACTGAATCGAAAATAAAGGTTTTATTGGTTTAAAATGTAGAGAAATAACGTTAAAGATTCGGCAGTTAAAAACAAAAAATTGCATTTCGAAATTTGAAGGTTATTAATGTTTAATACGAAATGGAATACTCAACTTCACTATCTAAATCGTTGAAGGTAAAATGTCTGACACCACGCTTCCAAACAACTTGCGGGGAAAAAAAAACATTCTTTCAAAAAATTCCTGAAATACTGATGTACCTTGAGAGAGAGCAACATATGTTTTTTTCGTAGTCATTGTAGGCAATGGAAATCCTATGAAAATTCGAATTCAATTCCACCACATCATTGCCATTAAACTTCAGACACAATATGTTTTTTCATCGTCCATTAGAGTCATAATGAGAGTCGCATATTTTTGTATAAAAAAAATTTATTGACTTTGTATGCTTTTTGAGAAACTTTCCAAATTCTTTAGCCACGAATGTTGACAGCATTTTTCTTTAAGAAGATAGTGAAAAGAATAGCTTTACTCACAAACATGTATATCCACGTTGCAAATAGGCGTTCTGAACGCAAATGTTAGAATTTCCTGAAATATGTAAAAACACTGCTTGCAATTTGTTTTGGCGTAAGCCTAAAAATAGACTTCGCAGCAAGACAACCTTTCTGTGGTTAAAGTAATTTTATTTCAATTCTCATTTTTCGCAGTAACTAAATATATTTTTCCCTTGATTTTATTCCACATTACAATTGAGGCATTTATAATTGCGGAAAATCATTAAATACATGTTCCAAAATTTTCTCTATCACTTTACTTTTATTTTTCACCTACATTTTATTTTTACTTAGTATTCCAAAAATTGTCACGTGGCATGCGCGCATGGGGCTGTAAACAAGGAAATTATTCGTTTATGACACCCCAGATCACGATATTCGCTTTCACTGTCAAGTTTTTTTTATCAAGATTTCTACATTTATTATAAAAAAATTGATATTTACAAAATAGAAACGATGCACGCGCGAGAAAATATGAAAGTAAATAATTTATTAAACATTATAAACGTTTATTTCGTACTGTGTTTGGTCATACGAGAATAAATCTAACTTGTGTTCGCAAGGTTTCTGGTTTAAATTGTAGAGCAATGACTATTGAGGCACACTGATCTTCTTCATGTGCAAATGTCCGCAATATTGGCGTTTGCATTGCCGTAAAAACCGTGAAAAATTACGTGTTCAAACAGTGATCTGTTGATATTTTACGTTTGTTTTAGCATCAAACGTTCACTTTTATACACTGTTCACAGTTGATTGAGCACTTCTGAATGCCCTGCTTAAGATCTACTTTTCCCCTTATTTTGTATCCTGTCACCTCATGTAAATTTTACATTGCCATGGGCCTAATGACATTGTTCATGCGTCAATCAAGTGAAAACATGAAATTGTTGCGAACTTTAAATGTGCTACTAATATGCAATTTCGTACTCTAATGTGAACAAAGTAAATGAAACACCAACTGGAGTTACCATAAATTTAAACATTATAGCCACATTAAAACGTCAATATTTAGAACAGTTTTTCTTGATTAGCTGCCAACTTAACTTGTAGCCTGCATGCCAGTATGTACGGTAAATTTGACAAGTGATGTTTTAAAAATGATGATTTCATAAGTGCTCACTTTACCGTGAACGATTTTACAAAAATAAAAGTTACTGTGCGTATATGTTAGTGGCGTTATAACTTGGTCAAAATAAGTGTGTTGACGTCTTAAAGAACGAAATTATTCACGCAAACGTTGTACTTACTTTAATCGACGCCACGTCATTTTGACGTTTCAAATGTACAAGAAGTTCTGGAAGATACTGCAGTTTTTCATCCATAACGAGCGTAGGTGTACACCAAACTGTTTCGTTACTAAACGAACATCTCCGTGTTTTGTCAGCTGTAACGACTGGAAGGATTTCCAATTATTATGTGGCCTTGCTGTGAGAACATTATTTTTAAATCAATTATTTTTTCCTTTCACGCCAGTTTGCATGCTTAAATTTATATTCAGTGAGATAGTGCTTAAATGGTCACTTATTCGTTTTTAGTTGCGTTCATTCATTTATTTCCAATATAAAAGTATTTTTAGATAAACACACTGCGATTATTACGTTATGTTGTACATACAAGAATACTCACGGTGCATTTACAATTCCTTCAAAATGCTGTACTATCTGCCATTTACAACGTCTCTTTTTCTAAAAGCATATGCATAATTGCATGGTATTTTTATTCGTTAAACGGGGTTACAGGCTATTTATTAGGAACTCGGAAATTGTTTAATAAGTACGTAACTCTGAAAGATTTTAAACGCTTTGTGATTAGTGAATTATTCACATGTATATAGCTGTATGATATATTGTGTGAGTGTGTTGCTCTGTATAAGTCGGAAAATATTTAATTATTTAATTTTTCTTTTAGTTAATGTTATCCTTTCACTTATATTCCCCAGTGTTTCTTACAGAAATTTATGGTAATAAATATAAATTTTATACTAAAATTACCTTATGAAAAGCAATTTTAATACTATATATTTAATTTTTATTTGTTTGTCTGCTAAACGAAAAATTAATTTTTTCGTGCTTTAATTTTGACATATAAACTATCTGCTTCTTTCTTTAGTTTACAGTTTCAAATTATAAATTAATTAAATGCAATGTATTTATAATTTGACGTGTGAAATAGCAGCATATATAATGTTTTTTATTTTAGTCAGTTTGACATCCATCACTAAATTCGCTTTATAGTACTATCTGTTATCATTTATATTTTTTGCATATTTCTTTTAATAATATTTGGTTTCTTATTGTAGACTGTTAAAATATATATTTTTTTCTAGGCGTGAGGCAATTTGGTCTTAGATGTCAACAAATAATTTTTTTAACTCTACATTTCAAAAAGGACGAGATGTTCTGAAATTGTGCAGATTATTTGAGCTATAACAAGTTCGGAAAGTTTTGTAATTTTGAACTAGAATGCGTGACTAATTTGGCTGGAGTATCTACATTTTTGAAGTATTCCTACACCTATACGTATTACCTTATATTGTTGAGCGAAAGAATAACATCCATTGTTATTAATGATCTCAAAAACAATTTTACCTTGAAAATACAATATAAGCGTGTTAAACGGAAGGTGTTTGAATTATATTAACGGACCGACGAAATAACGAAATATTCCTGTCCATTTTTGAACCCGTACCACTTGCGTGCTTTCAGTAAACCAATGGACTGAAGTATAATTCTGTCACTATTATTGCTACTTTTATAAAAAGTGTATTTGTGCAAAATCTTGCCAAACATATGGGGCGTGGGCACTATGCAATAGTCTAAAAAACATTTGTTAAATGAGATTGCAATTCGAGCTGGAGTAAAATACTACAGCATAAATGACGCAACACCTATAAACACTCTGTAGTAGCAAAATTAATGCCAAAGAACAAAATATATTACTAAAATACAGATCTTCCTGCAATAGGTATCAGTATTAGCCTCTGCCTAATGTTAGTGGCGATACATATTTACAACTATGAGCTGTTATGTACAACAGCTCCTTCCCTCAGCCCAGAACAGTGATTTTTTGTTTTTATTTTTATTTACTAACAAAAAGAGAGTAAAACATCAGAAATCATAACAAGGCGATATCTAACCGTAAAATGCGATTTCACCAGCTAATTTTGTGCCAACGCAATCATTTATGTAGCCTACTCTTCTTTAGTTTTATTTCGCACTCCCACAGAAAAAAAGGCATGTCTTATCTAAATACGTATACACAATTTTTGTAAGTTAAAATGCAGAAAATAGTATTATTTGAGCTGCGAAATACAACAGTCTACTTCAATCCATAGAAAGAGTTTAGTCTTCTGTCTGCGCATTTACCCAACACTGACTATTCTATCACCAGTAAAACTGTCAAAGTCACATGCTCAAAACTGGTGGACGAGTTTGTTTAAATTTGAATTATCAACAGACCCACCATTTATATGAATAAAATACTTTGGCCAATTTGAATGTAATCTAACTGCTTTGAAATTAGGCAAGAAGAAAAGTACAAACTACTCAAAGCATTTGCTTACATAAACAATACTCTAACCTGTTGTTTTTGGTTTTTGCTGTTGGCAGTAAAGCAGTCCAATGCTGGTAAATGGATAGTAGCTAAAGCGCAGCTCGCTTGCGCACTTTACACCATCTTCCTTCTATCGGTGAAACGTAAACACGTCGAGATGTCAAAAAATATAAATGTAACGCGATGATGCAAAACTCGAAAAAAAAAGTAGTGGCATACTATTGCCGAACAAATAAAGAAGAAACCTCTCACTTAATCTACGTATCGAATCTGAAGGCGTTTTGTGAGGTAAGTGCTCACCATTCAAATAGTAATCTTTGAATGTATTCGATTTTCATTATATACAGCGGACGTCGTGCTTGTTTCTTCCCTGTCTGAGGGCAAGTCTCCCCAATCTTGCACAACTTGCTGATGCGAGTAAATACGGCAAGCCTACATAGAATTACGTAATTAAAATATTCTCACGTACAGTATGCGCAGAACAAGTGAAAAATTATCATATAGGAAGAACTGTAGTGAGATGTTAATTCACGTGCGACCAACAACCGCATGTCATACCGACAGAAACGGTATACAGGCCATTGCTACATCATGTTCAGATCGCGCCATCATCTGTAGATTTATAACGTCACCATTGAAATTATAAAACGCATCCGCACGTAGAAGTTTGCACAGTCGTATTTTTATAAATAAAGATTATATGTTTTTACGAAGAGGTACATCGCAACGTCTGTTATTGAAGTTATATTCCTACACAATTGTGTTACACTCTGTTCTGCAGAAAAAAGATATTCGAGAAAAATGGGGAGGTGGGGCAACATTACCAGGCATATATTCCGGTGATTTAATAAGCCTATATAATAACAAAGGAAAGTAGATCGAAATTGAAAAAATTTTTTATCCATTCAGTGATACAACACGGAGATGGTTACTGCGAAACTAGCATACGCACTCTATCCCCGTATTCCTTCTATGATTCAAACCCGGCCGGATACAGAGAAAGTAGTTTATTCAATGCAGTTTTCTATTCCGAGCCCAGCAATTCACGGTGAGAGTACTTGATATGTGCATTTTCGAATCACTTTCTATAATAATACATCTTCCTGATTAGCCTTTGCGCAAATAAAGAATAAGTATTATTAGTAATCCTAAATTGATCATACTCAAATCCTGCTAAATTGACCCCAAGAACCCTTTGCCTTAATAATTCTGTAAGTTTTTTCTCACGAGGTTTACTTGTGGAAGCCTTAACTGTGTTGTTTGTGTTTAGACACCAATTCTGGTTGCGTTGTGTCGTTTTTAAGGCGCTATCTGAGTATATTCCTGCTCGGAATTACATGTATGTTGTATTTTCGCTGTGTTGTCTCGTTCTGTTATTTGCTCTATGACTTGATTCCTTCTTGTAATTATATGTGTTACATGTTTGTAGACAACAGCGAACACAGACTCGTTCATTCCTATTAAATTTATTCATGTTTTTTAATTTAAGTTATTTTTTAATATATGCTACTTTATTTTACCTAGTAGGTTTCTGCGACCACGACGAAATATTTGCAATGGCGTATGTCGATCATTGTAAAACAATCAATAAATACTTACTAAATTATATTAAGCAATTAACGCCTAACTATATAATTCACAGTACATATACAGTGAAACTCACGTCTGTGGTATTTAATGGGTATGATTGATCTTCCGTTTTTTTTGACGAGAAGCACTGCATGGAGTATGTAAAAATGAAGCTTTGTTTGATAAGATTGATCTTGTGTTGAAGTTTCTTCTTTGCTTAACGAAAAACCAAATGCAGTGACGCGCACATTAATAGATTGTTATTGGTTTTTAAATATTTTTAGTTAGCAGAAGAGAGGCTATATTTGTTAGTCAGTGAGAGAAACACCAAAGAGTAATTACTAATTTCAACGGCGCAACGTAGTGTACTAGTAATATGTAATTGCAGCAGAAAAAACGGGACAGTTTTTTGAATTAATCCACAGTGTGTTTTTGTTTGTTTGCAATACATTCCGCCTATGGAAGCCTTTATATAACCAAATTAACAGGCATTGTTTTGATGTGTTTAGTACACATCCAGTGGAAATTATACACTATTTTTTTCGGAGCATTCAAAGTTAGAATCATTCAAACTTATAAACATTTAGCCATTATGATTTTTTATCAAACATCTCCTCTTCTACTGGGTTAAATGAAATAGCATTACTTCATTGGGGTATAAAAAAGTTTTTACGCCTTGATATATGCCTTGATATATGTAACTACTCAAACTGCAAGATTTAAAACAGCTCCAAATTAGTCAAATCAGAAAGACATACAGTGATAGCCGCTCCATGGAAAATCGCTGAAAATCCACTGATTAATTCAATGAACAAAAATCACTGATAAAAAATATATATTATTAACTACTGTGAATTGCAATGCCGTAGCCAATAATACATATTGCATTACACTTATTTGACTGTCATTTGAAGCTGAGTAATTTAATTTACAGAAAGTAGCATTTTACTTATTGAATTAATTTATTCACATTAACACTTAAGTATATTATCACGATAAAGTACATTGCGTTCTGGCAAGCATTAGCAGATACTCCAACAAAAAAGTTGCAAGTCTGTTGTTCTGCAATGAAACTATCAAAGCAGTTGTTGTAAGTATAAACCGTTGCAGAAAGCCTAAATTTTAAGAGTTACCTAGATTTTATTCAATTAAGACTTAATACAAGGTGAGAATTTTCCATTTAACTAAAATAAATAAATCACACACTTTGGCAAATATGTCTAATTTTGTTCCCGCTGAATTGTAACATCATATACGGGAACTTATTTGCTAACATTTTACAATTCACATCACATATTTGCATGTCATTAGTTGTCTCTATTGCCAATTTTTCCTAGCAACTCGTATTTCAGGCTCACAGACATCAACGCACAATGTAATTTAGTGATGTATGGAGATAAAATTATTGAATGCGTTCACTGATTTCAACAATTTTTAAGGGGCGATGAATTATTATATAGTTTTAATGGCAATAAGCAGGGACTTGTCTACTTGTAAGTCACTAACATCTTCATTAAAGCGCTGAATGATAAAATATACAATATGATAGCAGTTAGAACAACTACTGATATCAAAAGAGTGTAGTGCGTAAAATTATCTACAATATACTGTATTTTCAGAACTGTACTTCTGATCGGCAAAGCATATGCACCTCTTTATCTGCACGAAATAAATAACCATAACAGTTCTACTATTCTCGCATACATACACGATTTACGTTTATCACTTTGACATCGTACTATCTACCAAATGTTCGCTCTTTGCCTAACTTGACTTGGAAGTAAGGTGCTCGCTGTTCATTCGATACCGTAATTTATACTGTAACTCTCTGGTGCAAGAGCCATAATTCCTCTCTAGATCACCATTGAAAACGTATTTGTAGACATGAATAAACAAAGCGTACTGAAATAAAAGAACTTGTGCAGACGTTCTTATAAAAATAAACTTAAGGGTTAAATTATCAAGAGTACTTCATTTTATTTCATTTTGCTGTGTTATAACGTCCTACGTTTATGCAATGGACGGCAGATGGCAAGGAGACAATCTGATGAAGATGAACTCCAAACTACGTGATTACTCAATCGCTTCTAAAATGTTGGTTCATGGCGAGGTTAGGTATCCAACTCACCACATGTTCTGCCACATCGTCTAACGAGTGTAACGCGGTTTATGTTTCTGTGACTGAATGTTCGGCTCATTTAAACGATATCTTATAGACTTAAACGTGTATCTAAAATCTGTTGTGCATCATAATCCAGGGCCAAATTCACAGTAGCTGATAGGTTTTGAGGTATATAGTGCAGTCATATAATATATTTGCCAAGAGAAATAAAATATAAATATTTTTCTGTATTTAATATTTATAACAAGAAAACTGAAGTGGTTACGTTTTTTGTAATAATAAATTTTACTCTTCAATACTTAAGAAACACAAGTTATGAAACGTGTTTCTTGCTTAGATAAAATTTTTAAAAAATATTGATTTTTTAATAACTCAACCTTTACAAATATACTCGAAGAATTACCAGACTCCTCAAAGCATATATCATCACAAACATGACCACCATTATTTTTCATGAAAATGCACACAGTTATTAGTATTTGGGTAATTATATAAGGAAGTCTGGTAAGACGGAGCGCGCACAGCCCTACTAATAAGATTAGGATGTCTCAAGAATACCACCACGAAGGCAGTAAACCAATTAAGAGGCACCACTATTTCTAATAACTGGTTGAAACCAGTATTTATGTTATTACGAGCAAAAACTTTCTTACTGAATTTTGTGTCCCAGGTGTGGATCGGTAGGAAGACTGTCTGTTGTTTTGCACCTACTCACGACACAAAATTTAGTAAATTATATTTTAATGTAATTTACAGAACATAAAGTCAATGATATAATATTCTTTAGTCATCGTTCCGAAAATTCTAAAATGTGTTTTTTATACATTACTCTCTGCGCTTCTAACCTTGCCATCTTTTGTGTGATGGTCGAAAGTTTTCTCTCCCACAGATATACTAAAATAAATTAAAGAACGAGTAACGAATGTTTATCAAAATGTGCGAAATGAAAACTAAAAAAATTTAATTGCAATTAAAATAATACAAATTACACTTTATATTCGAATCAGTGGAAAACCATTGATAGTTTGAGTGAAACAATTTCACTAATTTAATAAGTGATAGCCAATTGCGTGCAGATAATTCAATATTATTTTTATTGAATTTAGCTAAATCATTGCGAGAAATAAATATACTTTCAATAGCCACTGCTTATATTGTGCAATTTAACATAATTTAAAAAAAAAAGTAAAAAAATGTATTTGTGGTGTTGAGTAATTGAACCTTCCATGCCCGCTTTCAGCCCGTTAGCTCACATTTCGAGCGATCACACCAACGTCGACTGCAACGGGCAAAATACACGTATTATATTGCTAAGTTGAAAGTATGTAGCTATTAAATGTATTCCCTTTCTTTTCGTTGTTAGTTTAATTGGTTTCATTAGTATTGTTAAAACAAATAGTCCGCATTAATGCACTCACTTCACCACATTTAACGTAATTTAACTGATCCATCAGTTAAAAAACAAATCACTGAAAAAACAGCACATGGAATGTTTGATGAATCAGTGAAAAATGTCACATAATCAATAAGTGAAGGAAAACCGACGTTTTTTCACTTATTCGTTTGTTAAATAGACTCAATTGGCTTTTAAATAAGTCAGGCGCTGTAAACTGATTTAAACAGTGAAATTGACACTGATTAATATTTAGAGTGTTATAATATTGAGTGCCAGTGCCTCGATATACGTCAGAAAGAAATAGGAAACTTACGAAATTTTTTTCTTAATCGATCTATAGATAATTTATAGCGACCGCGATTTAGCGTAATTTTGGATAAATATAGTGTTAAATTCAAGGAGTGTATAAAACATCGCATTTCTTTTAAATTCTTTGATTTCTGAGAATTAATCATCGATCTTACCTCATAGTATAAGTTTACGTCTGAGATAACAAATTACAAACACCTGACATGTATCTGGCCCTGTGGAAGATTGTCTTGAGACTAAGAAACACAGGTAGCAAACTCAGAAATAAAATATCACTTATATTTATCATGACTTCCTTCGTAATTTATGCGTCGTAGGCGTTATGACTGGATGTTTTACGCCATAATGAGTGCAGATTTGTGAACACGCATGACGTAGGGAAGTTAAAACAATGAAATGCAGCTTACATCCTTATTTGAATGTGAGCTGGTAGCAGAAACCGATAACTGATATCGGCACGAACGTGGGTCCGTTCGCTTTTTATTTGAATCAGCCAAAATTTAACGCAATCACCAAACATCACGAAAAATTCCTAGTTCAGGGCCCTACAGACTTAATACATTTTTGAAGTGATACTCTGAAATTTTAGCGTCACTAAAGAAAAAAAAATTGTTCATGTTTTGTCACCTAGTTCAAACCTCTTCCTTTCCCTCATTTACGAAGTCATATCTTCCAGCTTGCCTCAAGGTCTTCTTAGACGCGTCGAACACCCAGAGTTGCAATTTCAAAAGTAAGATAAATATTAAAGTATTTAAAGCCATATGAATGCGCGAAATGTACCTGTCCTCACCAACCCGTGAAAACTGGAGATAGTGTAACCAAGTTGACTTCAGTGAGCGCGACCTCTCGACTGCTCCAAGAAAATGACTGAGAAGATAATTTAAAAGGATTTGGTCCATTGCCAAACATAGGTCGATAATAATATAACCGATAAAACACCACAAAAAACAACAAACAAGGAATAGGGCCACAAAAACTAGGAAGCGCCGGTAATCCTAGCAGTCATTTAAACATCGACGCCATACATTATGCTAAATAATTTTTTGTTGTCCCGTTATGTGTTTGTCACATAACGGGTTTATTTAGTTTATTTTGCTTGCCTTATGATTGACCAAGGAATATGGTATGTTTAATTTGACTCTTTTAATCATTCTATGGCACAGTTAATATATGAAATTAAAGAGAAGTACTTATAAATCCAACTGAGTTTCGAAAAACGCATGTGCAATATGGGATAGGTAGAGACCTGAAAAACTTGTGAGTTCAATGACCAGCAGGCTATACTCTACAGTCTTATGTACAAATATGCCGATGTCAACTGCACATTGGCTGTCTGCTGTCACAGTGGAAGACGACAATTGGACAGCGTTCTTCAGGAGGCGTCAAACACCGTGTAGACCAATGGCTTCAGTTATATAAACGCACGTGTTTTGAATTCTAGCGTGTCCCAAAATGAATCAGCGAATTCTTCATGTCTCTAGGGATAGGTATAAGTAGAAACCTGAAAAATGTTTGAGTTCAATGACCCGCAGGCTAGATTCTGCAGTCGTATGTACAGATATGCTGATGTCAACTGCACATTGGTTGTCTGCTGTCACAGTGGAAGGCGAAGATTGAAACACCGTTCTCCATGAGGCGTCAAACGCCATGTGGACTAATGGCTAAAGTTATATAAATATGTGTGTTTTGAATTCTAGCTTGTCCCAAAATGAATACACTAATTCTTCAGGTCTGTAGGTATAAGTAAATTTACGTTAACAGTGAATGATTATTTATGGTTGTGTGGTATAGTGTCTGTCTGGCTTTCGGGAGGTATTGGATTCGATATCAATATTGGCTGGTTTTCTCAAATGTTTTCTCACCCTATTCCCTTCCTTTTGTTCAAGATATTATCAAAACAGTTACTAAGAGTAAAATGTCTCTATTATTCGCCCATTAGACTATCGTTATGATTAATAAAATAAATTTGGTATAATAACGGTGAAACTGATGCCACTGTTTCAGATTTATGGTATGTCATGTTTCGGATTATTATGAAAATTCTTGGAATTCGGTGTTTTTTTCTTTCTTCGTGATTTCCCTGTTAATTATGCATGAAATTATGGACACGAGTACATGTAGCTTCACTGAATCTGTCGTCGTGCAATTCTGAAAATGACGTGTTGTTGCACGACGATTTTATTCCCTTATATGCCAGCAAGTAGAATGTTTTCTTTTTCTGGAAAATGTCTGGCTCACTCAACACTTGAAAAGCCATATCAGAGAAATATTACTTTCTGAGAAAAAGAAGTTGTCTTTTGCCGACCGTAAAATATAGAATTTGTTAAATGTTTCAAAAAACTATAGAATTATTCGTTTTTTTCCTTGATATTCTACAGCAGTCAATATACTCATTTCTTTCTTTACAGTCACCATTTCATGTACGATACCACCAAAATGTGCATTAAGCTTTCAGTAATTTGTAACATCACTTCAGGTGGATGTTTTCTTTTTGACAGATACAAACTTAAATTATTTATATGTTCTTACTCACTGTAATAATAATTTTTCTCATTAAGAACTCCAGTGAAAAAGAAAACGTACGTTACATGCTATAGAAACAAAACTATGTTTCTGATACTGAGGTCGGAGCAATGCGACAACAATACGGCTGAAAGTAAATTAGCGAAAAAAACGTGCAAACAACTATAATTTCGAATGCGATCCTGAAAACATGTAATCTTCAAACAACTATCCACACGCTTTGACATACAGTCGTTTATTTGTAAGCTATATACTGTATACATTTGGAGCCAAAATTATTTTACATGTGAAGGAAGTAAATTACACAAGTAACGGAAAATAACAGCACAAGTGAGCTTCATAAACATATGAAAAGAAAGGGAATGTATCCCACCCGTAAAATAAAATTAACTTAAAAAACACGAGAAATTTATATTTTACATAAATTTACATTCAATTTACTGTAAGGCTTGACTGTGATATAGCAGAAAATTATCAGATATCTTTAAAACACTTAAAGATAAAACTTATAATCCTTAAATCTGCTTCACTTCGTGGAGCGTGGATGTATACTACCGCCCTTAGAATACTCAACACCCTAACTTTTGAGGGATGGTTATTTCGCAAAACGCACGTACTTGAACTGCGACTTACCATAGTATAAATGTTTTTTTTGTAAAGAGATATAACAATAATAAATAATAACCCACATGTATGAAATAATATCGAATAATCGCCATATGCATCTATAAAATAGCTTCCATGTGACAGAACGTAGGTAAAAAAAAACTGTGTGTTGGTTCTTGTTAAAAGTTCAATTTTACAGTGAAATAATATTAAAATTTAAGTACATAAATGTAAAGTAAAACTAACAATCTGATAGATAACGAAGAATTTATCAAAATACGACCAATTTCGTTAGTTGGTTATTTTTAGTTAAACAGCTTACCTTAAATTCTATCTGAGCATTGCTGCATAATTGCTGCATAAACACTTGTAGTTTTTATAAATAAACTGCAATCAATTGTACCCGTGTCCTTTATTTACTATGATAACTTACTCTCTCTCTATCTCTCTCTCTCTCTCTCTCTATATATATATTTTTTTTTTTTATAAGCGAATTTATATAGAGGTATAAAATGTTAGCATTTTAACCCCAGATTTGAACACGTGATTCAAAATATTACAATCATCTGTCATTGATTGTTACGTAACTTTCAGCTAAGTTGCTGTGTTACCGTTGCTCCAAGAACTTGATGTAATGTATGAGCTTTATGCTTGTAGTAGCAGATCTGTATTAATTATTTGTTGTTCTTCTTTAGTTGCCTCAAAGTGTAAGATTTGGTTGGCACAAGTAAAGATTTGTTTAGCTCCACCTTCATTAAAAGAGTCCCCGTTAATATAAAACAGAAGTGAAAGCCTGACCGAGATTCGAACCCAGAACTTTCGCACCCGAGTCCTACGTCCTAAACAACCTTAGCTGAAGTCACTACTGATGAAACACGAATATTATTAAATACACACAATTCATATACTCTACAACATGCGTAAATAAATATCTCAAGTTTTACAGCTTTACTTT
This sequence comes from Clitarchus hookeri, assembly GCA_002778355.1. NCBI lineage: Eukaryota > Metazoa > Arthropoda > Insecta > Phasmatodea > Phasmatidae > Clitarchus > Clitarchus hookeri. Next base: position 354,159 of record NQII01001790.1, read on the forward strand.
TAAGTTTCCTGGTAAACTTGTCTCATTAGAATTTTTATACCATAATTAAGCATCAATAAGTGCACTAAAACACTTTTACTATCATAATTTTCACAAATATTACAAACTACCTCTTAAGCTGTATTTTCGAAGGCAATATAATGAGTGGCCAAGAAAACATATTCAGTTGGTTCAACTTAATATTTTGTTGACAAATAAAATTTTTGGTCCAACAGAGTGGTTTTGTTTATTCTAGCATGTATTTTGTTGGACGAACATAATTAATTTTGTTGCATTCAAGTTTTCTTTGCTCAAAAAGTTTTTTTGGGGCTACTAAATATATATTTGGTCCTGTACAAATAAGTACACTTTATTCGCTGGAACAAACCATTCTCACAGACTACATTGATGAGATTTCAGTGAAATTTATTTTCTTCTTGAATTTTATATTAGTTGGCCCCAATAAAATGCAGTTTGCCCCCCTTGAGAAAGTTTTATTTTACAAACATTCAGTCGTGGCGTGGGCGTATTGCTTCGTTTCAAACATGCAGATGTCATGTTCGAGTTGACAGATTTTATGTACATAATTAATTACATATTTAGCAATGTTCCTCGTACTTTATATCAAGCGAAACTTGCAAAATGGCGGATTAATCAAATGCAAAATCACCAATATTGGTTTAATCTTCACACTATAACTTCAAAAGAACAACAGTGAAACAATTTTGAATAGAAGAATTGGGCATAGTGACTTCAATAAATGTTTTGTACTGAGTTGAGCAGTGTAAATTTGTACGTATTGATTATAAAGAAGTTTTTCTTTAAAAATTGCCGTGACTTCGACTATGGTAATAAAAGGACACTGGGGGAGAAAGAAAGAGAAAGAGATAAATTAGGTCAAAGAAATTCCAGCAGGCAACGGAAACATCCGCCACGTTTCACACATGGAAAAATTGACTCGGCCGGGGATCGAGCCCGGTTCGGCTTGCCGAGAGGCGATTAGAGTCAACACAACACAACATCCCACAAATAAACTTGGCATTTCCTTGCTAGGTATGCGAATTTAAGTGAGGAGTACTTAAGATAGTTTCACCTTGTCCCTTATGCGATTAGTATTCACCATGTCGTTGTTGTATGTAAGCAAATGAAAATACAATTATTATAATACATTGGCGTGGAGCGTTTATGGTACTTAACGGAATCACCGCTGCAATGAACCACGTATATAATTGTCTCATTTCAGGCAACAACACCGTAAATTTGAATAGTTGCAAAACAACTGATTCGCAGTAATTCACAGGGCCGGATTTAAAGTTTGGATGCTCCTAGGCCCAAGAGTTTTTGCCACCCCCTCTTCTACCATCGGACCCGGGGGGAGGGGGGGTTTAGCCGGAAATTTTCCTAAAGAAAATAATCTTTATGATGACAGTTTTCATTTTATCGCATAATAACATCACTTATCAAAATAATTTGAGAATCAAATTTTTGTATTTTGGGTGTATTAAGGAAATTAAATAGCCCAACAAGGTATTGGAAGTAAGTTTAATCTCTTCGATAGCAATCAACACCTAAATACATGCATGCATTATGCATTATTGACGTATTAAAATTAAACTGATATTAAAATTAAATATTGAAGTTTCCTTCAAATATGAATATCAGAGAGTTTGTAGTATTAGTTTAATAATAAATTTACTCATGTAAAAAGATTGAAAAGGAACGTACTGCACTTGATCAAACTATCAAAAAAATTCAAGAAACAATAAAAATGAGTACTGTTTTTTATATGCAGTATCATTTACCTTCAAAGTCAATTTATAAAGCCTTCCTCCTTGCTTTTTTTTCGAGCGAATGTGTCTATGATGTCATCGTACGGCATCTCTTGAGTCAGCCTTCCCTCGATGGTGAGCAGGGCTAATGATGTCAATATGTCGTGTCTGGTTGGAGTTCTTAAATAGTTCTTCACACGACGAAGGGTGGAGAAGGATCTCCCTCCTGTGCAGTTTGTGGCAGGAGCACTAAGAACCATTCTTAAGGCAATGTCAGTGTTCGGACAGATGTCAACTGCAACAAAATGACGCAAAACCTTGCTAATGTCAGTTCGGGTCATACTGGGTTTTCCTTTGTCAGTATTTTGCAACAAAAGGGGTTTCAAATGTAGACAATCATCTACAACAACAGATTCAAGATCTTCGGGATACTAACTTAATAGTTCTCTTGCATGTTTGGTGATTTCTGAGGCTTCCAGTCCTTTAATAACCTCGAAAGATCCAAACCTATTATGGATATGAGTATATTTATTTTTACATCTGTTGAGTTCGGAATATAAGGTATCTAATATAAAGTTGAAAGTGTCACGTGAAATTCTCAGATCCTGTAAATGTAACATCGCTGCTATGTCCACCATATTGACCAAACTGTGTAGGTATCTTCCTTTTGCGTCGGGAGTCGGCTACGTACTCCTTACATTTGCCTCTCGCTGCAGTTTATAAGCCATCGAAATTTTTTCTCACTTCTTGAAGAAAACCTCAAAGAGACTCATAGTAAGTAATAATCTTCCCTAGCTCTGTGGTTTCATACTGCAGTTTTATGTTCGCCTTATTAAACCTTTCCAGTATGGTACCCCATAAAATCGCCATGAATGTAGTATGAAGGGAACTCAACTTTTCTTGTAAAGCATTGGCTTCATTCTTTGTTGAGGGTCTCTCATCTCTGTCATCGGCAATTTCATTCAAACTTTCCAAAATGCCTTCTCTGTTTTCATTTACAACTCGGCAGGCGTCGTGACGAGCAGACCATCGAGTCTTGGATAGATTCTGTAGTTGTAAAGGACACTTTTTCTTTAGGACCTGTGTGTTGAGGCACGGAAGAACTTAAAAAATTCCTGCAGCAATCCAAAAAATGTAAAAGCCTCTGTGCAGGATTCTACTGTACAAGAGCCTATTAAATTCCGGGATTGCGCTGAACATGGTACATACTCCGCCAAAGGACTAAGATCCTTGATACGAGCTTGAACGCTGGTATACACGCCAGAGATATTCGTAGCGTTGTCGTATACCTGGCCTCTGCTATTAGAAATGTCCAAATTAAATGTATTAAAGAGTCCCAGAACTGTGTTGACAATTTATTCAGATAAATGTCCAACATTTAGCACAAAACAAATAAACCTTTCAATCGGCACGCCATCACTGGCAACATATCTGAGTACTACAGTCAGTTGGTCCACATGTGAAATGTCTGGTGAGGAATCTAATACTATACCAAAGTATTTTACTTCATTAACTTCTTTGAAAATTGTTTTTTAACTTTGTCTGCCATAAGAGAAATACGTTCTTCATATGTTTATTAGAAAGATAATATGTGCTTCCGGAACCTTTGTCACCATATTGCCTTAAAAGTTCTGCCATAAAAGGGTCTAAATCGGCCAAAAATTGCAACAGTCCGAGGAAATTTCCACTATCAAGTCTATCTAGGTTTTCATGTGTTCCACGTAATGCAAGCCCTTGAAAAGTTAAATATTTAACTGCCACCACTACTCTCTTTAATACCTGCCTCTAATAGCGGACTTCTTGTTCGAGTGCCTCACTGAGTTGAACATCAACACGGCCTTTCAAACCACCCCTAAGTTTTAGTTTTCCTAAGTAATTTTTATGGTTAGAACTGTTTTCATGTTCTAGCACTCGTTGATTAGCATTTCTCTAGTCATTGAATCCAGCAGAAAATACACCCGTCGTATCAGACTGTCCAAATAGCATACATGGAACACAGAAAACGTATCCTTTTGATGGTGAATAAACCAGCCATGTTCTGTTTTTCGTTTCACCATTTTGAAGTATTTTGAAAAACAAGCTCTTGGACAGAAACGAACTTTGTCTGAATATTGTAATTTAGACCGATTAAAGTCTAAATCGTTATTTTGTATCACCCATTTAGTGCACACATAATCTCGTAGTTGTTCATTTACATTCCATAAAGCCGGATCGGAACTGAAAACAACGTCAGTTCTCCCACTTTCTAACTCTACTTCCTCTCCAGGTTGATTTTCAAAAACAGCCAATGCCGAATCGGTTTCACAAGCAACTTCCTCGAATTTAGAAGTGACAGAAGAAACAGACGGTAAATTTTCAGTGTTGTTTATATTGTCATTCACAATTCCACACTCAGCAGTGCGTGAAAAAAAAAAGGACGTTATTTTAGGAATCTGCTTTATAACTTTTTCATTTCTTTCAGATTTTTCTTCAAGCTTTTTTTTAAACTCTGCGACACAATATTTTGGTTTACGGCTCATTGTAGATACAGACACTACAATTTAAAAACACGTTGATAATTATTTAAACGAACTCACGNAGGACGTTATTTTAGGAATCTGCTTTATAACTTTTTCATTTCTTTCAGATTTTTCTTCAAGCTTTTTTTTAAACTCTGCGACACAAGATTTTGGTTTACGGCTCATTGTAGATACAGACACTACAATTTAAAAACACGTTGATAATTATTTAAACGAACTCACGCCGTACCATAACAATGTTACATGTTAAAAGTCAGAGCAGACGTGCGGACCGTCTGTATTCGAACAAAGCACTGACTGAGATATGGTGACTGATTGCGCGTGCGATAGACCTGAGTCACACCTTCTACGCCACTGTCTACGTGTCTACGCCTACTGTAACTCATTGTAAAACTACACGCAACTTCAATCAACAATAGTTACGTAAACAAAAAAAACTGTATAAATTAAAATTAAATGAAGACTTTTCTTAACTAATCATAAACATTTTCTTTTTATTAAAACAATATTTTTTTTAGCGTACATCCCTTGGCATTGTGCGCCCCTAGGCAGGGGCTTAGTGGTAAAATCCAGCCGTGGAAATTCAACTACTCAAATCAGTGAAAATGACTTAGCTTAGAATCGGTGGAAAACAACTGGGTTTTTTCAGTGAAAAAATTTCACTGATTTAATGAGTGACGGCCAACTGCCTGCAGCGAATTATATATTGTATCTATTGAATTGAACTAAATAAATACAATAAATAAACATATTTCTGATAGTCACCGTTTATATTGTGCAATTTAAAGTAATTCTAAAAAAAGTAAAATAAATTGTCGAGGTGATTAGTATACGAAGCCTTATCACAAGCTTTTAAACCGTAACCCTACCAATTCAGCTACCCAGCTATACTTAATAGCAGAAGGTAAAATATATGTATTTTCGTATTTCATTATCGAAAATATCTACTTTTAAATTGTACGTCCTTTCTTTTCGCTTTTAGTTTAATTGGTATCATTAGATTTTGTTGAAACAAATATTACGTATGAATGCACTTACTTCACCACATTTATTGCAATTTAAAACCTTCAAACCGAGCTCGGGGATGATTACGTGAAAACGAAATGAAATACGTAAAAACTAAATGAAAGACTGAATCTTCATGTTGCCTCATAAAATAGTATTATTAAATACGGAACTCACATTAAAAAGATATATTTTATGGGTTTTATTACTTTATGCTGTATAATTTTATTTGATACACATAGTTTAACTGATCCACCAGTCAAAAACAAATCATTGAAAAACAATGAATGAAATGTTTTGTGAATCAGTGAAAAATGTCACTAAATCAATAAATGAAGGAAAACTGGCATTTTTTCACTATTTCATCATTTATATTGAATGACGTGACTGTTCAATAAGTCAGGTGCTGTTAACCGATTCAAAAAAATATAATTCTCACCGATTCAGATTTAGAGTGAACACTGTAAAAATATTTTGATAAACTTTCTAAACAATAATGGAAGATTTTAACCTATAGATTGTACAGAAAAAATCCACATATCAGGCTACAATGAAAGTGCGGTTTAGCGTTGCTACTTTACAAAGTTAAGAATTTCTCTACTGTTTCCTGAGCACATGCAGAAACACTACAGTTGATGTCTAAGAAATAGATTTATAATTCGCGTTTTTTTCTCTAAACGTATACACCGATGTGGTAATTTTGAGATACATTTGTTAGAATGAAAGGAGCAAGACTAAATGTAGCATCTTCCAAGTCGGCCACACACAACGACCAGTTCCTTAGCACTTTCCATACCAATTTTTTTTGCTAGCGTTTCTGGTTCCGGATCTGGCTTCAGGTATAGCAGTTTTCATCCGCATGGGGATGGCTAAAAGCGGAATAGAGTTTATCAATTCTTATTATTCCCACGAATTCAGTTCAGAGATTTGGGCTGCTCTTAACAACGAAGTCTTGAGAGCCGATGAGGGTGAAATGAGGCGAGTGTGGAGCAGCGCAGGAATGCGATGGCGAGGGAAACTCGGAGACCCCAGAGAAAACCCGCCGATCAGCGGCATCGTCCGGCACGATTCTCACTTGCCAAAATCCGGGAGTAACCTGACAGGTGAGAGAACCCGATTTTTCTTGGTGGAAGACGAGCAGTCTAACCACTCAGCCACCGCGGCCCCTTGTACCCACGAGTTTTCGAAGACCTTATGGCGGACACTCGAGTATAAACCTCAATCCATAATTGTTCCTTTATGAAACAATTGTGGGTTCTGTAAAACTTATATCTGTAAAAATAAAAATTAGTGGATGTGCAAATAAAAACATGTTAAATAACTCAAACGGTCATAATAAAACGGTGAGAACAACTTTTAAAGCGAAACTACGGCAATATGTAAATGAGTGTATATTTTTTCATAACATATTTTCCGTTGGGTTGTTTATCCTAGTGTGTCAGAGTGTAATGCAAGTCTAGGTATTTTCATTATAGTATTTATATCTCCATCGGGTAACAAAAATAATTAAGATGCTTTTTATATTTTATGTATTACCGTCTTTAAAACGTATTTCTTTGCGAGAACATATTTTTTTAGAATCCATTTTTCTACATGCAATATTGCCACATTAACAGAAAATTTCAATCTATTGGTAATGGATATTTACCAGTTTAATTTATTAATGTTTCATTCATACAATTATAAATATGCGAGGTTAAAAATTATAACAGATACACAAAAAAGGCTTATTTTCAATATAACTGGATTTTTGTATTCTTTGGCCTTCGAACTATAAAGCGTTTATACAATAGCATAAGCTTGATTATTGTTCTCGATATATAAAATGCCTAACTTGCTCATTATGTATAAATGAATGACGCAAAATTTTGCTATGCGGAATATATAAATAAATACCTGGTTCTTAAGTATATTTTTCTACGTGTCAGAAATATTTATAAACTCAAAGAACTGCTTTCATCGTTTAAAAGTTTCAAGTCATCGGAAATATTTAGATGTTTTAAACATTGTTTATTATACAGCTGAAATGTTATTGCTACTGCACTTCTCTCTACTGCAGAATTTCTGGCAGTTACGAGTTGGCTCTTCTGCTTTTTACACCTTTCTGTTGGCACTTTAAGTAACGTACGAGTGTGATCTGAGGTGTTCCGTCTTCTCTCCTGCAGAAGCTATCATGCCTTTTGTTACACTTACGGACATGACAGAAAGAACCTGAAATAGCTATCGTGTATGGCTGGATTTAGGAAAATAAGAGAGAGAGGCCTGTGTATAATGAAAATTAGGGGAAACCATTTGCTTATCAGCTTAGAAAAGCATGCAGTTATAAGTACGTTTTCGGATGCGTTAACCCACCCGGTTTTTCAAGCGGATGGGATTTGTTGCAAGCGCTATCCACGCCTGTTTTCTAGCTTATCCAAGCAGGTTGCTCTCACTCTGATGCGAATTTGGAGGTTTTCGCGGAAAGAAACCGTAATCGTGCTGCATTTTAGTTTAGTATGCATTCCGAATTTCGCAGTCCCGTTTTCACGTGGAATCTCGAAGCTGTTACAAATACGACTGGTTTACTTCCGGTATGCTATGGTAGACATACTATCTTTTATTTATTTCAGCGTCGAAATTTTGGAAGTATGTTCCTAATATTTACGTCATTTATTCCGAGTGGTAAATTTTTTGGGGGTTAGCATGTTTGTTGAGTTATATTTACCTTTTGTGGGGTCCGATAGATAGAGACTAAAATTCTTGAAGTGGCTAGTGGAAACTTTCTTGTAAGTTTTAAAATCTGCTTGTGAATTTCACTGCAGACTACGGTAGTTTAGCCTTAGGCTTCTATGCAAGGGGAAATAGGTTCTCCATAAAAAAACTAGTAAATGTATCCAATAGATTTCCATGGGCGTAAGTCTGTAATGTTTCCTTGTGGCAATGGATTTTTTGGNATGGTTCAAAACAATTGCTGTTTGTGAAGATGCTGAGACTCGGAAGTTCACAGAAATGAAAAAAAAGTAAGGGGTCCAAAGTTTTATACCAGTGAAAAATTTAGAAATATTTCAATGTTTCATTCAGAATGCTTGTATGTAGAACTTCACTAATTAATTTCCATCCTTCTGATATATACTTTCGTGAAATTATGAGGTTAATATTCCCATTTTACATTGTGTACCGAGTCTTCCATTATCACTTTCGAAACAACTAAAAAATAACTTAGGGTGTAGGAAGGTCTAAGGAATATGAATGTTACTGTATGAACCTTGCAGTTTGCAAAATAATTTTTTTTTGTAAAACCGCGGAAACGTTTTCATTTGTAAACTAGATCAGCAACAGTCTGCAAGAGAGGTTCCATTTACTTCGTTATATGAGCTTGCTTGCTTTCCACGTTTCATCATGTGTGGTAATAATCTCTGGCTTTCTATTTTCAAAACTGTAGTGCAACCATCAGATAAAGCAGTTTTGTTTTCACAATCGACAGCGTTACTAAAGAGTTGAACTAACGACTATTTTAGTCAACCATTATTTATGTTCTGGTACTGCCACTCAAAAATTGATCAAAATATTTTGATGATTGACACACTCAAGCTACCTTCGAATAGAGAGATTTCCGTGACACAAAAGCCAAATATTTAAATTCTTTATAAAAACAATGGCGTATTATATAAACTAATTTTAGATTTAACGAATCTTAAAAAGTGACAACTTATATAGATACTAAATATCCAAGTAAACGTCATATTTGTTTAATTTTTCTAACTTAATTTTTCCGTGAATGGATAAATAAGTTACACGCGACACTTGTGCTTACTGACAACAATAAAAGTTTTACGTTAAAACTATGTATACTTATTCGCAATCATTATCTTCTTGAAATCTATTTGCCACGCAGTTGCTTTTTCCGAACAAAATATTTTAAAAATAATCATATAACAAATTTATTCTTATTTTTAATTATTATTTTTACATGCATTTAAATTTCAATAACTAATAAATGACTGCATCTGCTTCATGTGACGAATGCTGATTAAATTATAGCAGACTGTATCCGAAATAAAGCATACCTCCTTCCAAAATATAAGGAAACGATTTTGCCAGTTAAAATAAATCTTTCTTTGTATTACAGCTAAACCACTGACACTTGCTGGCAAATTACACCCACAGTAACGCAAGCAGTAATCTGCATATATATTATGGACCGAATTTCTTAAGCTCTTATTCCATCACATCAGGTAAACCGTGTCTCGTTGAGACTTTTTTTCAGTTGGTTGGAATTTTATTTTTATTTTACTATTTGTACCAGGTTTTCAAAAAATAAAAAAAAACAATTTGTCTTATCTTACAGAGCCACCGAATTCTGTAATGGAGTAAACATATCCAAAACTTTAAAATTTCCATCTGCAGGGACACATTTCTGTAGACGGTTTACAAGGCTCTCGACCCCGTCTATTATAGAAATGTGGTTTCTTTGAGACAAGGAAGTCCACGAAGGAACTTTCCCCACTGCCTCAATTGTAGTACACTACTCCATCCCCGAGAAAACCCACCGACCAGCGGAATCAACCTGCACGATTCCCACATGCAAAAACCCGAAAGTGACCTCGCCGGGAATCGAACCCGGTTCGCCTAGTCTGACTAGTACACCACCGCGGCCCCTCCGGTAATCTGCAATTGGTGGCATTGCAGCTTCGAAGATGGCTAAACGCTAATTGCAAAAATACACAGTGAGTTTCTGCAGTCAATGCTCGGTCACGTGACCATTTCGCCAACGAAACCTGCCTATCGGGTCGCAGCCTGAGACGACGTGACCGCCAAATGACAAGCGGGGAAAGGTGAAAAAGTGCGGCCAGAAAGGAGTGCGCGCGCACGGAGACCTGCGTGCCATCCCGCCCACGGTTAAAAGTGTATAAATGCGCGCGCGCGCACCGCCCGAGGCGTCCCGCGCAGAATTGCTTCCAAAATGTGTCGTCCCCTCTGACCTCAATCTTCTAGTCGATTATCCCACCACCTCCGACAGCGCCAACGGTGTTATTGCGAGAGTCAGGGGAGTGGGGGCAGAGGGACTCGATAGATGGCAGGGGGAGTAACCTCCCTCCCCTCATTTACCATTAACAGGCCCCCGCTCACCCCCTGCGACCATTAAGTAAATAAGCCCACCACCAGCAGCAATAATCTGAAAGCCATTGTGATTGCATTTCCGTTCATCCAGTAGCCATGCACCCGTCTGTCTTCGGATAAAATATAGCGTGCATCGGGGGAGAGGAAAAAGGGGAATCTTTTTGCGAAGACAACAGCTCTCTCAACAGATTCTCGAAATACATTTTGTGGCTAAGTGCCGTGACGAAGTCTTTGTTGGTGGTAGAAAAACCTTTACACGGCTCGCACCCTACGACACTGAATTCATAATTTTCTATTTACCGTTTCAGAAAATATAAGAATTCAATTTTTTTTGTAAACACGGTCCGTTTCGAAGCTCCATATACAAATTAATTTTTCTGCTTAAATTTTAAAAATTTTATGTGCTGGTAGGGAAAGTTTTCCTTTCTGTAAATGAACCCATTATCAACGAACCCAGCAACAAACACAGAAATATGATTTACCTTGTAAAAGTAATGTGTTTCAATAAGAGTCTAACTTAATTGCGTAGTTGTTTGAATGTCAGCGCATGGGGTCAAATATTAAGCTCGTATTCAAGGTGACGGGTATGTGAGATATTTTTTAAAACTTGAATTTTAGGTTCAGATAATTATGTAAACCACATCTAGGTAAAATTATCAAAGCAAGAAACGAAATTTGTATATTTCTCAAAAATTAATTAATTAACACTGAAGTCACATCTTATGACTCGAAATGTACCACCTAATAGACTCTTAGCGTAGAGCAAACTTTCTCCCTCTAAAATCACTCAAATATATAAAACTGGTTTTCCAACATTTTTTTTACATCCACTCAAATTATGGGTGTTTGTAAATTAACATGTAATATTTTAGGTATGTTTTCGTTTGTTACATATTTGTAATTTATTGTCCAACACGAAATTACGAGATCTTGTTTTCTCGATATATAATATTAAAAATAATATTTTGATAAAAATTACAATTATTTTTAATGCAAACAACATAATTTTTTAAAAATATATTTGGTAACTGCGTTGTGAATATTGTAAATTTATTCTGCGATTGTTTGTTAACAAAATTTAGTTAAGAAACTTTTTCTTATACAGATTTTACCAGCAATCCTATACTACTTGTAATACATAACACAAAGCAGTTTTTCATACACCATTCTGTAAAATGATTATTACCGACTACCGATTTTTATATAATTTACACTGCTCTTTTATTGTACGTATCTGTTACTACAGTTACATAATTAATGGTAATATTTCTTATATTTTATTTTGCTTTTAAAAGCTTTGGCTTTTATTCTTGGATGCCAAGAACAGGGAAAATTTACGTTCTATACTAACACACACAGCTGGAAACATCTGGGATTTGAACCCTGTAGCATTACACTGCTCAGTCAATAGACACAATTAAACACTGAATATACAGTTTTCGCTTCATTCTAATTAAGGCCCGTCTACAAATGGGCTATCCCAAGCTGTGTCATGGGACTAGAACATGCTGATTTGTGGACGTGAGCCTCTGACGACACGGAGCTGTCTGTGACTCGCGTGTCTTAAGACAAGCAGTGTCTTAAGACAAGCAGTGTCTTAAGACAAGCATTCACCAACTGCGAACTTCTGTACCTAGCTGTGTCCTAAAATGTAAGAATATTTTTTAGTTTTTTATACGAGTAGAATGAAAATGATGAGTCGGGCACAATGGCATCTGGCGTGGAGCATCGAAACTGTTCATGCTCTGTTCTTCCAGTCTCCTGGCAGCCATATTGCCCACCATGTTCGATGTCAGTGACCTTTACATTTGACCTTGAAAACCCCCAAAAATACAAAAAAAATTCCAAAAAATATATTTAAAAATTAATTATAAAATTATTAAAAATTAATTATTAAAAACTGTTAAAATATATTATTAAAAATGATTAAAAATTTGTTATTAAAAAATATTAAAAATGTTAAAAAACTTATTTAAAATTTTATTTCCAGAGGTTCCTCCAGCACCATTCCAGCAAACGACTGATCGGCCTCCAATCGATCACATTGTCTTAACATTCACCTCCCCATCCCCTCATCTATACTTATTCTTCCGCAGCCATCGCTGAGGTTTTTCGTTTTTCATTTATTTATAAATTGCTAAGGCCACCAATTTGGATTTCATATTTTTACTTTTACATCACCTAGGTGGTGCTAGTGTATTAATAATCAATATCGCCAACAGGCGAGCTGCCGATTTAGCAACCGGGTGGCAGCCATATTTGTTTATGTTTTTTTAAAGTATAGGTGGTTCTGTTGGCGCCCTCCATACTGGATTCTATTTTCAACGCATGGGTGGCATTCATGTCTCGATTATGCTGTCTGTTATCGGCCTGTACCGAATGGTGACAAGGACCATACCTGAAAAGTACGTAAACTGTCATATTTGATTTTTGGTTTTATTTTTCAACATCAGTATTTTTATTTAAAATAATTTTTATATAAAGTGGAGGGTTTTTTATAATGAATGAAACACAACATATTAAAAAAAATACTTTCTTTAATTGATATGTACAAAATGAAAAAAATCACATATACACAGGTTTATTAAATACAATCTTCTGTGTTCACCGCTCGATCTCCGCATCGTCGACCCAGGAATTGTAGCGGGCTGGAAACCCTACCACTTGACATACGACCGCCCATTATGCCGATTCAGGACATTCTCGACCAAATACACATCTGGAAATCTCGTATGCAGGATCTCTGCGTAGAAACTACCACAGATGGGAACATTATTCAGATCCTTGAGAAAGTAGGTCCTTAGAGTTCAGGGCTCTAATTAGCTGTGAACCCTTTCTCGATGATGCCTTTCTGTTTGGATATGCGCACCAGGTCGCTAACCTTGGCTTTAGGCTTGCGTGGGTCCCTCCTCTACATGTCAGTGTACAATGTTCGAAGCATGGAGTAGTTTTTAACGTTTTCGGGCTTCATGCGAGTGGTAGAGTGAACTGTAAATTTGCATTCGCAAACGAGTTTTGGGAGTGTATACAACCACTTGTAGTTGCCATTCGCAGCGAAATGTCTCGACATCTTTCCCTTCATAGTCCTGTTGAACCTCTTGACGATAGAAGCTTTGAGATTGCTGTACATGGAATAATGGTTTATGTTATGTTCCTTCATCAGTGCCTTGAAATTCGCATTGTAGAATTCCTTGCACTTGCTGGTTTGCAGATTAGTCGGGATGCGTCCTTCGTGCAATACATCCAACTGGCCTCGGTGAAATTATGGGCATTCTTCGACTTGACAGGCCTGGCCCAGGAAAATTTTCTATATGCATCGATGATGGTCAAAATGTATTTGTAGCCCTTGTTGACTCGAGCATACAGCATCATCTCTACGAGGTTGGCTTGAAATAGGTCGTTCATCCTACATATAACAACCATACGGCGGTGGTAGTCACGTCTCGTAGATGTGTGCAGTTGGCGATTCCCAATCAACTCATTCTATGTAGCCTCCTACCTCCAGTTCTTCGTTTATTGAAATTATCTCGTTTGTGTGAGAGTAATTTCCAACCCTTTGCAAAGCGAGCAGTAGTTGCAGCCTATCGACCAGCTCGTTCGGGTCGTCCCAGTATACGTAGTCGGTGTTCTTGTCGTTTTCTATCTTCTTTAGACCTTCGCCGCTTTTCAGTGCTAGTCTGCTGAAGATGTCTGCGAGAATGTAGATTTTTTTCGTTATCTTCGCCTTATAAACACCTGTCTCCAGATTTTTATCTTGGAGAAGTGCATGTGTAACTTCGAGCAAAAATTTGTATCTTTACAACAGGTCGGATCCTGTAAACTACCTGGACTCCTTCGAAATAGAACGTTGCAAAGCCCAGGGGTTCCACGTGACTTGTAATTGCCTACTTGGATGATTCAAACTGGTATAAACTTTATTTCATCAGCACCAAGGAACCATTTATCATTATGTCTTCTATATACTGTATGTCATAGCATTATTACGAGACGTGTACGATCATAGGTAGCGACGAACCAGAGCATTGGGTTTGAAGACTCTCTTCTGTAACTTTTCCTTGTGTGACAAATCCACATCTGATCCATTGTCCCGATCCGTTTATACATCATCATGTTTTCACATTTTCATATGCTCAGTGGTATCGTCGATTTCGGTCTTCACGATTACAGGAGCTCAATCAGTCTCCTTGATCACTTAGAGATGACGAGTAAAGGCTTCAAAATTTCTTCAATATTTAGGTCGCATGAAATTTCGGCTCTCTTGGCGAGCAAATACTTCAAGCGAACAGACTGTATCGTCCAATGCAGGTCGCTGGCAATGCCCGAAAGCGCACTGAATAAAAATTGTTACTGTATCTCTATTTTATAGATTTAATCACATTTTATCTACTTTACTTCGAAAATCTCAACGTAAAAAAATAATAACCTACGAATTAAGTAAAAACTATAACGGGCATCGCATAAAAATCAGATAAGTATAAATATTTTACAACGAAATATGTGTATATGTAACATAATAATATATGTCAGTTTTCTGTATTTAACAGGCTCTGGTGACATTTTGTGAAGACTATTATCTGGTAATGGCAGCTGTAGATCTTAATTTAGAATGCCTCCATGTGAATTAATATAATTCGGGATTGGGATACGGAGAATGGACACATCAGTGAATACAGCCAATTGATTACTCGTGCTGAACTTATTAAAATCCTCATACTTCTCTTACCTTTAAGGCTCCCGCCTACCTGGCTCTTGAAATGCATTGCAGTGCGTTTGCAATACACGTTTTTCAACGAAACTGTACATGCGTTCAGTGTGCTAATCTACTAAATGAACACACACTTCAGACGAGGGCTATTGAGTACTTTCTAAATGTCACGCACGTTAGAAAAACCAATTTAGAACACTCCAAATAACTAAAAAATTGCTCTTTCAAAGCGCGGTATCTCAAAATACACTGAAGAGCCAAAAAAAAAACAGGTATAGGTGTGCGTATACAAAAAATAGATGTATGGAACCAATCAGAGTAACGCGATGCGGTCGGCAGCTAGATCGGTTACTGCTGCTACAATGTCAGGTTTTNACAGGTATAGGTGTGCGTATACAAAAAATAGATGTATGGAACCAATCAGAGTAACGCGATGCGGTCGGCAGCTAGATCGGTTACTGCTGCTACAATGTCAGGTATTCAAGATTTAAGTGAGTTTGAACGTGATGTTATAGTCGGCGCACGAGAGATGGGACATAGCATCTCCGAGGTAGCGATAACATTTAGATGTTCGCGTACGACCATTTCACGAGTGTACCGTGAATATCGGGAATCCGTTAAAACATCAAATCTTCAACATCGCTGTGGCCGGAAAAAGATCGTAAAAGAAGGGGACAAACGACGACTGACGAGAATCATTAAACGTGACAGACGTACAACCCTTTCTCAAATTGGCTCAGATTGTATTTGTGGACTGCCCTGCAGGATTCATTGTGTGAATTGCCTCCTGTATACCTTCAGACATTAGTCGAGTCCATGCCACGTCGTCTTGCAGCACTTCTGCGGCC
>NQII01001790.1:370088-384220 GCA_002778355.1 Clitarchus hookeri
TGCGGCCTTGGGTGGTCGGGGGGGGGGGATAGGGGGCTACACGACATTAGCAGGTGTACCAGTTTGTTTGGCTCTTTAGTGTATAAGCATCAAATAAATGCAAAACTATTCAAGGGCCCTGCACTGAACCTTACTACAGATTTCCTACTAATAAAATAATAGGGTCACAGCTGAAATTGCTAAAGGTAGAACCAGTGCGACTAGAACACTGCACGCCAGTTCAGAGCCTTGATATTAGCAGCTACGGCATACTTGATACGCGTGGCAGTGACGCCCTTATCGCTCCCGCGCTTCTAGGTCTCAGACGCGGAAAAAAGCTCTTGGTAAGGTCATGTTGTATGGGTAAGAGGAAACTAAGTCGTTACTAATCCTAACCGGTTGCCCTACGCTCTAGGCCTGCCAAAATAAGTATACACAGTTCACAGTTATTTGAGGATTTGTGGAAGCCATATTTAGGATATATTTTTCTTCTGATTTTGTATTATTCCGATATACGTAAATTCAAGTGAAAACGTGAAATTATANATATTTAGGATATATTTTTCTTCTGATTTTGTATTATTCCGATATACGTAAATTCAAGTGAAAACGTGAAATTATAAGTAATGTAAATGTGTACGCAGATTCTTATTCTAAAGAGTATACAACAAAAAACACTCACTCCAATGGCCAAAAATNAGTAATGTAAATGTGTACGCAGATTCTTATTCTAAAGAGTATACAACAAAAAACACTCACTCCAATGGCCAAAAATCCAACAATTATACTCGCAATATAACGCCAAGTATAAATAACTATTTTAATTTATTCATTGCCAACTTCACGNAAAATCCAACAATTATACTCGCAATATAACGCCAAGTATAAATAACTATTTTAATTTATTCATTGCCAACTTCACTTGGAGCGTTTGTGCACTATAGCATGTATGTACTCGTATATGTATCTGTTAGATGAAATGAGATGCTGACAGAGCAGNTGGAGCGTTTGTGCACTATAGCATGTATGTACTCGTATATGTATCTGTTAGATGAAATGAGATGCTGACAGAGCAGCGTGGAAACGAATGTGAAGGAGGAAACGGGAACACTCCGAGAGGACACCCACGTCATGCCAGCGGCCGCTGCCCTCTTCCCAGCAGATAAACTCAGATATACAATTTTATCAATAGATTGCTCCGTGCACTGAGATACAGGTTTCTTACAGACAGAAAAAAACTTGTTTGTATGGGGTGGAAAATATATTTATTTCCCCAACAAAATAGTTTGTTGAGTAAAGAAAACTTGAAAGCAAATCAATTGATTTTGCTCATCAAATTAAACTGTCAGCGTAATGTTTAGTTGAATCAATTGTATAGCTATGTTAGCTTGGCCACTCATTTTATTGCCTTCGTTCGAAAATGCGGCTCAAGATTTCGTTTGCATTTTTGTGACAATTAGGATAGTAATCTTATTTGTTAGTGCATTTATTGATGCGTAATAATGAAATAAAATTCTAGTAACACAATTTAAACAGGTAACTTAAAAGTGAAACTTTTAAAATTGAAATATTTATTTGCGTACGTTCTCTAGATTTTATTTTATTACAAAAAAAAAAAATATTCACCTTAAGCAGTAGTTACGTTAGCTGAGCTTCAAGAATATAGTGTTCGGGCGAAAAAGTTCTCGTTCCGAATCTTGGTTGGGCTTTCACTTAATTTTATAATAACCGATACTGTTTAACATATACAGACACATAAAAATCTTTAGTAGCAATAACGAAATCTTACAGTTTGGGGCAACCAAATAAGGATAACAATATAATTTCGTTCCAACAACAAAATGTTTCATTGCGTCTATACAAACTATTAATTTGTTTGGACAAAACATAATTTTTTTTTGTTCAACAAAACATTNAAATGTTTCATTGCGTCTATACAAACTATTAATTTGTTTGGACAAAACATAATTTTTTTTTGTTCAACAAAACATTTTTCTCAGTGTAATGCACAGAAAGAGAGTGGTTATTGAATACAATCAGGTACAGAACAGCCTGTCGAGCTGATGTCCCAGCGCTCACGACGTTGTCCAATTTTGATAAAACATTGCAAACTGCAAACACCCGTCTTCGAGCACAGAGACGCTCGCAATCAGCAGGCAGCACGTGGTCTCGCCACTTACTAACAAGTGCCTGCTGTCTTTCAAGCACAGCACCGNACGCTCGCAATCAGCAGGCAGCACGTGGTCTCGCCACTTACTAACAAGTGCCTGCTGTCTTTCAAGCACAGCACCGGCGCACTGTCGCGGTTCAGTGCGTCGACCATTCGTTCGGAAGGTTTACGAAGCGCTGCATTTATGAACTAGATTTCGAGTGCAGCGTTTTGTTTACTGATTGAGCTTGTTTTGCCAAATAGAGGTATGTTAATATATTCGTAACTGCTACATTTGGGAAGGAAAAATCCACACACAGTGGAGCCAAATAAAAATTTTACAGTCGACGTTTGGACTGGCTTCATCAACGAACTTTTTATTCATCCTTCAATTTTTTGAGCCCATTTATAATGAAGGCATCGCAAACAGCGATGTCATTATAGACTGGCCGAGACATTTAAGTAATCAGTAGCGGAAATAGAATTGACCATGAAATGTAGAAAGGAACCAACCCGGTATTTGACCAGAGCCATTTCATTAAAACCATAAAAAAAGAAACCAGATTGGCCGGACTGGGAAATAGAACCCTAGTCCTCCAGAATAAGAGTAAAGTGTATCATAACTCTGCCCCCTTTCACGGGCCAGCCCGTTTATATAGTCATGCTTACCTTGACGTACCCAACAACATGCTGCACCGAATTCTGGAGGATGTACCACTGAAAATGTTAACAAACGTTTCGGATTCAATATAATGGCGAATTACACGAATCCCAGAAAAAAATTCGCCGCCGTATCATCAAAATTTCTGGCGATATGGGGAAAGTGGGAAGGGAATATGTGACATGGCCACCACGGTTGCCTGACCTCACGCCACTTCTTGTGGAACCACATCAAGTATCGTGCTTGCATCGTGCTTGTAAATAACCGCGTAATCTTCACTGTGAGGCTACAGGTGACGTGCGACCAGATTTTAGCATATTTTCGGAAGTCTGCCAAATACAAAGCAAAACCCATTTTCCGTGAGAGGTTGGCAGCAAGAAGTGGTTATGCGGATTGCCTTGCAGAAAGGCGGCAGAAATTGTTCAATAATGATGTTTATCGTCGTAATGAGACGTCTCCGGACATTATTATCCAGACGAAAGTTGTTTGTCATAAAACAACTTGTAAGTAATGATGATTGTAATATATTATTCAAGCGTTACCGCANAAATGGAGTTGCTCAAGTCGATGTTCATAATGACTATAGTTTGTTGTTTCTTGCTTGTTAACCTCAGGGGTGATACGAAGTAAGAATAAAACCTTGGTTTTTCTGAGTGGCTCGGACACGGTTTATAAATTGTCACCGTTCTGTATCCGGATACATACGAGTTTGCACGGGGGTTCTTGCAATGTAGTCGTTGTGAGGTTTGCAGTGACTACGCAACTCAGGAAAACGATCTCCGCCTGGTAAAACCTGTATAGTATAGTCAGTTGTTCTTCTCCACACATCTGTGAGCTTCAATAATATAACTCTGTAACGGCAGGTGAAACCATGTGCAAACTCGGAATCTACTGCTCAGCAATGTGATTTTATGCATTGTGAAGTAATGCAGTTTGATGACATGTGATGAGATCGTGATTATAAGTTTGGTCGTAATGTAATATAAGTTTTAAAATGTATACAGAAGATACCATTTTAGACCACAGAGACAGGCTCAGAAAGGTTTTAATTTTAGTTGTTAAGTTTCCTGTTTCATACAGAAGTGGTGGAAACTGGCATGAACAGTAATGCGTGTCTCTTTGTTAGTGTTTTGCAGTTTGCAACATATATAAAATAAATGTATGTTCATGAATGATGGTGGATATCATGATATGGTAAATTTTATACGTCATTTTGAAATGCGATAACCTTGTGTTTAACCTGAAGAAATTTTATTTTATTTGTAGTGTGTATATTCGTCAGGTGATGGCAATTGATTCGGTCACGAACAAAAATGTGTCAATATCTTGTTGGATTTGTGACCATAGTTTTTAAGAAA
The DNA here is from genome assembly GCA_002778355.1 of Clitarchus hookeri. Classification (NCBI taxonomy): domain Eukaryota; kingdom Metazoa; phylum Arthropoda; class Insecta; order Phasmatodea; family Phasmatidae; genus Clitarchus; species Clitarchus hookeri. Next base: position 374,236 of record NQII01001790.1, read on the forward strand.
CTTGTGGAAATAAGAATATTTCGGCATTTTTGTAAAATAAAAACTGGTTATGAATTGAACCGTCGAGGAATACGCCCAACTTTTGGTAAAGAGATAATTCTTTGCAAGTGAGAAAACAACATATTTTACGCCATGTAAGACATAAAAAATATTTGCATCCGCTGTTTCTATCAAAATAATGTTAATTAACCGAAGATATGACTGTAACTAATATTTTTTAATTGTATCGTAATAACATTTTCCATTATATTTTTATATTTCGTTGTAATTGTCTCAATGCTGTTTCTCTTCGTATTTTAATTTTTTTATTTTTGGCCTTTTTAGGGCACCACAAGTCTTTATAAGCGTCACGAANGTTAATTAACCGAAGATATGACTGTAACTAATATTTTTTAATTGTATCGTAATAACATTTTCCATTATATTTTTATTTTTCGTTGTAATTGTCTCAATGCTGTTTCTCTTCGTATTTTAATTTTTTTATTTTTGGCCTTTTTAGGGCACCACAAGTCTTTATAAGCGTCACGCAATAAAATAACAAAATAACGTTTCTATTGTTATTACATAATTGGGTTATCTAAATCTCTAATTTTTTCTCTAACAACCAATTCAAGTTTACAATTTCATTTAAATAACGCAGTAAAGTCATTAAATTCTAATCTGAAGCTAAGGAAATTATGAAACGTTAATAGTTAATGTACAGTTACGGCCACTTCATCAGTCATGCTATACTATGTACCCACAATATTAGTGTTTGAGCTCTGTAAGCTCCAATTAATCGGCTAGTTCATGTCTTTACTGACAGTGCTTGGAATGCTTGCCAACCACACAAATCCTCTCTCAAAGAATAAAGGTTCACTGTAGTTAGTTTTAATTCTTTGTTATATTTATTGCTTGGACAATTTTTAGCTTCTTTCAAATTTCTGGAACGATGTACATAATTGTAGGTCTGTGTGTGTTGTTTGAGAATACGGTTCGAATGTTTCTTATTTGATTAGTGCTAAACTTAATTAAATCCGTCGCAGTCTGCTCGGCTGAAACTCAAAGTTAAAATAATAAAGAAATAAAATTAACTGTAAGATATCGTTTGTCAGCCTGAGTATTCTGTCTGTCACACACTCGTTTCATTGCTGGCGACGCCTCTATCGCCTGAGTGATTATTCGTGCATAATTCCCGTGCCGAGTTAGCTGATACACTCCATTCACGGCCATGTGGGTTTAGAATTTTTTCCCGCGCATTACAGCCGGGCAATAAAACCCATCCGCAGTGAGGGAAAAAAATTGAAAACGTTGCTAAATACATATTTTAATTGAATTGTTAAATCACCCGTTCGCCACCCATTATTTAAAAGTGAACAATTTTTTTTTTGCCGAACGACATAAAAAAAAATGCATCCGAGCGCAGTTCCGACATTAATTCAAGTAAACGTATCTGCGAGGGCGATAAATTATCGACTTATAGCTTTGAAAGTCAGTCAATGATTTCATGTTTTGTGAATGCGCGAAGCTCGAACAATAACCCCCGCCCGAAAAAAAAAAAAACAAGTGAAAGCAAGCGCAAAACCTACGCTAGCGTTTGTTTTATCCAGGCAATAAAATTTTAATACGGACGCGATGCAAAAATGGGACCAAATCAACAGTTTGCGAAATTTGCAACCTCGTTTTTTATTGAAAAAAAAAATTAACAGTTATATTTTGCGATAGTGTTCCAACTTCACGATTAAAAAGTGCTAGGGTTTTTTGATTGCGCGTGTGTGTGTGAAAAATGTCATAGTGTATCGTCGCAACAGCAGGAACCTCGTCAGACTTCAGACAGCACACTGGCAGTTAGCACCCGGGGCCTCGAACTGTTTGCCTGAATAACAAACTGCAATGTGCTCTAGCTTGTGCACTGTTGTGCAATTACATCCTTGAACAGGTTTGCAAAGTGCTAAGTAAATGTTGAAAAAACTGTTCCTTACTAACGTTGGCAATATGTTCAAATAATCTCTAACATATTCATATTCATGCTCTTCGTAAAGACGTAAGAATTGACTTTATATGCAAATTCCAATCTCCAATTTAAAGTAAAAAATTATTTATGCGAAGTTTTTTTTATAATCTGGCTTCGTGAGTAGAAATTTCCTAAACTAGTTAAACTTGAACTATCTGGTTTCAAGATGTGAACGTTACACACAACTCGCGTATTTAGTATACAACCATACTGTAGTTTGGAATAGATGCAGCGATATCTGGCGTTGCTCTATAGTACGAAAACCGCTGGCCAAACATAAGTTAATTTTATGCAATTATTTAAGCGGGCATTATAATCATCTCAGCTTCTTAAGAAATGTCAAACATAAACCAGAGAACGTAGAACGAACAATACAGACCTGGTTGCAGTTACCAGCGATCGTACTAGCTACTCACAGTTCATTTTCGCAAATACGTTTGCTAATGATGCCGTTAAATTAAGCACAGTTTATCAATTTATAATTTACGCTTTTATAATGCCCTCAAAGTCTATACGATTGGTCATTTTCAACGATTATGTCATGCAAAGTCGTGTTCGAAGTGGAATATTTCTTCACGCATATGGCAGTTGTTCTGATTTTCTTCACAAAGGTTACGAATGTTCATATCTATTTTTTATTCACGACAACAAATCGCCGAGGATTTGTCCAAATATCAAATCGTAAAGTTCACTTCCATATTTGTTTTAGCATTAAAAATATACTCTAATGTGTTCTTGAACGTAATTTTAAACTGAAAGGCGTGTTACAAATTCTAGCAGCAGTACTACAGAATAAAGAATAATATTTCATAGATTGCTATTTAAATACATTTTTGTTCAGAGATATTCCTTCCAGATAGTTTTTTCAGTCTCTCTTAAAACTACAGGGTAAGTATAAAAGAAAACCCCAACTTTGAAGGTCTATATCATCAAAACCAAACAACCTACAACCTTGATTGACCAATCAAATAACCCACGGAACCGTGAAGTTTGTTTACCATATATTCATAAATGTTCAATGTGACCACCATAAGCGGCCCGAACGACATCTACGCGATAACCAAACTCGTTCCACACTCTTGTCAGCATGTCCGGTGTTATGGTTTGGATGGCGTTGTTTCCTCAGTTAGAAGAGGCGGCGGGGGACTTCATTTCCCGGCAGGATGGTGCGCCACCCCATTGGCACCTAGCTGTTCGCGGATACCTGAACGAGACGTTGCCGCAACGCTGGATTGGTCAAGGAGCAGCTGGTGACCAGGCTCTTCATCACTGGCCCCCAAGAAGCCCAGATCTTACTCCGTGAAATTGTTTTCTATGGGGGTACATAAAGGATCAAGTGTTACGTCCACCATTGCCGGCTAACATTGACGACCTCAAAACGAGAATTACGGACGCCATCCAAACCGTAACACTGGACATTCTGACAAGTGTGTGGGACATGTTTGATTATAGCGTAGATGTCGTTCGGGCCGCTCGTGGTGGTCACATTGAACATTTATGAATGTATTGTAAAAAACTTCACAGTTCCACAGTTCATTTGATTGCTCAACCAAGGTTGTAGGTGGTTTGGTTTATATATTTTAGTCCTTTAAAGTTGCGGTATTATTTTATACTCACGCTGTATAATTCTGAAGCATAGGAGTCAACTGCAAAGCAATCTGACATAAATGTTAAAATAAAATAAAGAACGTATAAATTATTTTGTAGGTATGCTTTCTTTTAATTTTTACAAATTTGCTTCAAAATACTGTATAACGCAACATATATGTTAAGCATCTATTAAATACGTATCGTATTCCAAGATTTCAATGTTTGAAGAAGCAGTCAATGATACCTGTATTCTTAGAGAACTCGAAAGTGTAATAATTATATAAACTAACTTATATAAGTGCCTCATGATTTTGTAGTTTCCTTTATGAAAGTACATAAAATACAATAAATATATATGGTTTAATTTGTTTGACCAGCTAAAAGAGTTGGAGGGATTTGTCTAATTTTTGGAGTATACCATTTTTTGAGTGTTTTACGGACGCAAAATCTAAATTTAGATTACGATTATCTAAGGAGCTGATGAATATCCTTCATTGTTGGAGTCCTTTATTCAATACTACGCCCTGTTGATGGACTAATGCTTTTTAAAAATCAGATTCTCAATCGATTGCAAAACATTTTTCGTAAAATTACGAACAAGTGCTGGTAAAATATTACAAGCATTCCGTATTCCCAGCAACGAGTTTTACGTAAATTACGCACAACTTTCAGTAAATTTATTATTTATTTGGCCTTCGTTTGAAGTTTATAAAGTGGTTTTACAAAAAAAATGTTATTTCTTTTAGTACTGCGTACTAACAATTTCTAAAAAATTTTTTTAAGCGCGAATGGGACACAAACCAAAAAGTTCTCGTCTTTGCGTAATTATTGCTTTGTGGCATGTCCAAATTACAATTTTAACGTACAAATAATAAAAACTGACTCACCTACCGAAATGAGATAATTTGCATCGAAATAAGACACCACGAGTCCCTTCAATAAGTCTTTAAAATCGCGATATGATTTTTTTTTCGCAATTTTTAAATATTGTTGAATTAAAGGAAACTTTTTCATATTTTTATTTGCAGCAGTCTATGACTTACTGTAAAATAAATTTTGTTAACCATATCATAAAATAAATTAAGACATGACCTATCAGGAACCCTTGTTAAATATAAAATAAATGTTTTCGTTATTAACATGCCATAATGCAAAAACTACTCGATAAAAAATATTATGCGAGTAAACCCTACTACAAGTAGTGTCTACGAGATAAACGATATTTCGTAAAAATATAAAATAACTTATTTTTTGGTGACCAGCACCCTTAAAGCATTTGAAAGTTTTCTGCCTGTTAAAGGTTGGTTACTTTTGGCATACTTTCCGAAGGAAAGAAAGTCTTATGAGATCACTTTCCTACTTTCCTGCGTGTGTGTGGCCCTTCTTAAAAATATTTAAACGCGCGGCCGAATATCACCAAACTCGGTATAAATATTACACGTAGTATGGTCATATAACGTTTAGAGTTTTCGATCATGTAATGCGCTTACTTTCAAAATGGCGACAGTTTTAAATTTAGGGTGATATGTCATATCGGGAACAATCTAACCTATTTAAACCAAATTTCGTATGTTGACAGTGCATAATGTAAGCATTGAACATGTAAATGGATATAGCTGTTGGTAAGCCATTGTAGAAGGCATCACTACATGAATAATGAAGTCATTACGTTATTTCTCAAAAACTACTCAACCAACTATCGCAAAATCTGGCAAGTAAATAATATATGGTAGGGCATTTAAAAGTATTCAGTTAAAATTGATATGCACTTATTTTAAAAATGGGGGTTGTAAACATGTTTTACGTTTATTTGATATATCTACCATACCGTACAATCAATTTCAATCAAATTTTGTGTGCTGAAATAATATATATTACAAGCATCATATACGACAACACTTAACGACTTTTGTCAGCAATTTTTAAAATAGCGCGACACGAATAAATAAGTTTTTATGTCATATCTCCGGAAACAATTGACCGATTACTATCAAGTTTGGCAAACATGTAGTACTGCGGCAGATTGCGTAAACTGGTATGTTTTATGTAGTCCAAACACTTAAATTCAAAATGACGGCCACATATAAACTTTATCCAAGTATGATATATCGTCGAAACCAAGTAATTAATTCCAAATTAACTTTGTATGCTGGCAGTATATATCACAACCATCAACAGTATCAAAGTGTCCACACAAAGTCTCTTTTGTCCGCCATTTTGTAAGATAGGACGAAATGACGAAATACAATTTTATTGTCATATCTCCTGAGAAAAACAAACAAATTCACGCCTAATTTGACAAACAAGTAGCACTACGGCAGGCCGTGTAAATTGATATGTTTTGAGTGGGTCAAACACTTATTTCCAAATGGCGTCCATATAAACTTTTTACCTCAGTTTGTTATGAGCCAACCCCGGTCCCACGAACAACATACCAGGAATATTAATGATTCCAGTAGTTCACAATTCGCCAGACCGAAGGTGACCAACATAGGAAATGGATCTAGTTGTGCTGGTGCTCGCGTGTGTGCGAGAACAAAGTAAAAAAAAACTAGGCCGAGTCTGAAAGTCATCCTTAAAACTAGGCTCTGTTAACCATCAGCCATCATTATGTGCCAATAAAACAGTACGCCGATGAATGATTACAATAAAAGTAAATGAATCAAAAAATTTATAATGATCGTTTTCTAGTAAAAAGGTTAACAAATAAGTCAGGACTCATTTATATATATATATATATATATATATATATATATATATATGTTGTGTCCGTTTGTTCGGACGCGTATAACTCCCGAAAAAATCACATCCAATTTTCATTTTGTTTTTTTATAAACCTTTCTTTCATTACCACGAGTGTTTGTACGCCTTTCTTTTTTATCTGTATTACATGCAAAGGTACTAAAATCTGCAAAAAGCTCAGTTTTACCATGCTTTCGCGTCAGGAAGCGCCTTTGTTGACAGCTGTCTGTTTTAACATTTAGATTTAGAAACAGAACGTTTTTCGCACGGCCAATTGTATGTGTCGTGTTCTAGAGTAGGAAATGCATCCAACTTATTCATACGCGCGGAAGATGGTAAAACTAAAAACATTGTATACAAACAAGTACATAAATAATTATAATTTTGAAAATACATTTACTTCTTTCAATTAATTTCACAGAAATGAATAGAAGCAAAATTTTTTATGCCACAGCAGCGCGTGGCTGGGTAAGCTAGTGTGTATGTATATATATATATATATAACTTCCCTTAGTGGTGTACAGTTGAGTATTTGACAACCAGACGTTTTTGGGTAACAAAATATAATTCAAAATTAATATTTAAACAAATATAAAAATATAAAATAACATTAAATATGTGCACCTTATGGAAATGTGTTAAACTTACTTAACGTATACAACAATTTTTTTAGATCTGCACCAAAACATTACCAAATATTTTCTTTTCTTTTTTACTATGGGTGCAAAAATGTAAGATAACTTTGTGGTTAGTAGGATGACCAACGGTGAAATAAATTTCAACATGCAGGCTTTCTTGTTAAGAGAGGAGCTGCCGTGAGCCAGATCCACTGCCATCAGCCTTCAGGAAAAAAAAAGTAACGTCGTTACTTTGTAACAAGCGGAGTCTGCTCGGGATGTCAGCTAGTTCATCATGGCTGGAATGCTGGCCAACGACTTGGACCGCACGAAACATAGCATTTTGACAACAAACATAAAGTTACGAGTCCCAAAAAATACACAAAAACATGAGTGGGTAAATAAAGTTTCTTTTTGTCACTTACCGAAGGCGCTATATGCAGCTTGTTAACACAAAATTAAAAAAAAAAAAATTAAAAAAAATATGGCAGTGCTCTAGAAGCTGAGAGCCAAATACATGACATAATTTTCTAGAAGAAAGAAGGTTGCTTCAGCACCAAAGAGCAAAGTACAGCAAAGAATAGAACCACAGAGTAGTGGTTCGGTAGAAGAACCGTTATTCGTGGTCACAATCACCATTTAAATCGCACGTACAATTAGACTTTAATCCAGAGTTACATAAATAATTTAATAATGATTTTCTGTAGACCTGACAGATGATATTAATTACGTTATTGAAAATTAATATTACCTTAAACCATATGATGTCAACAATGAAGGCAAAGTTTACGCAACACAGTAAAATACACGTGCTGCCGACTTAACACAGTAAAAAAAAGTGCAAAACAGCAGAGGCTAAAAAACATTAATAACTCAAGGAATCAAACACCTTTCGGAAACTCATAGCTGATGAGTTGTCAACACAATTTATTATTATTTTGTAAGAAAATAAAAACATCAATAACCAATTTTTTAAAGATTAGTTTTCATAAATATGAACATTACCATTTTAACTACTTACAATTTATGCTAAAAAATTATATTTAGTAATTTTTTAAATTAAATTTAAGTTTAAGATTGAGCATAAAATTAATAATTTGCTACCAGATAATTAACAGAAGAAAAATAAGAACGACTAGACTTTGCCAAGAAAAAACCAACTTCATACGAATAAGTGCAAGGGCAGTAAAAAACACAAGTTAAACAACTAATCGTGCCACAAATGGCACAGTTATATCAACAAACTACGAAACACATTTCGATTTAACTTTGTATGCTGGTAGAACATATCATAACCCTCAAATCTGTCTATACGGAGCCTTACTTTCCCGCCAGTTTGTAAGATAGACCCACTTAAAAATAAAGTTTTTATGCCATATCTCAGGAAAAATATTTATCGAATACCACCAAATTTTGTGAAGAAGTTGTACTGTGGTGGACCATATTAATTTTCATGTTTTAAGTGTGCCATAGAATTATTTTCAGAATGGGGGATATAATAACATTTAAGCTTAGTTTGCTATGTCTACGAAACCGTGTAACTGATATTGATATAATTTGTATACTTTATCTATGACAATCATCGAATATGCTTATGCCTACATAAAGTTTTTGTCCTCCATTAATTAAAGTTTTCTGATGAAAAAAGGAGGGTTTATGACATATCTCGAGGACCAGTCCACCTATTCTCACCAAATTTTACACGCAAGTAGAGATACGGCAGGATATGTAAAATATAATGTGTTTGGTGCTGCATACCTTTTATAATGGCGATAATATAAATAATATAGGTTAGTCTGTTATATCAATTAAACTATTTAACAAAATTTAACCATATTGTTTATACTAACAGTTTACATTAGAAGCATCAATTCTGCATACAGAGATTCTAATTTTCTGGTCTTTTTGCAAAAAAGTGCCATATGAAGAAATTGAACCTTTTGACACATTTCCATAACAATTAAATTAATTTTTACACAATTTTCACACCAGTAGTGTTATATAAGGACATGTAAACTTATGTGATTTAAGCGGGATCAGACATTGAGTTTCAAAATGACGGCCATATAAATATTTTGATAAGTTTTTTCATATGTATTAAATAATTTAAAGAAATTAAACCAAACTTGTATGCTGATAGTATGTATTAGAATCATCGTATACAGCACCTTCTTAAGGCAATTTTGTAAGATAGTACCAAACAAGAAAATAAAGTTTTATGTCATATATCAGGGACAAATCAACCGATTTCCAGTAAATTCTTCATATAAGTAGTGCTACGGTAGACCACGTAAACTTACGTGCTTTAGGTAGCTCAGACACTTATTTTCAAGATGGTGGCTTTGTAAGTATCGCAGGTTCGTAAACCATATCATTAAAAACATTAGACTGATTACATTCGAAGTTGATGCTCCAAATCTGACCTCCGTAATGCAGTTGATTGCATGCTTGCTTATGGTAGAAGTTTTCCTGGGTTCGAGTCCCGATTAAGGCACGAGTGTTTCTGTAATTGTCTCACTACTGTTGAATATGTTTCTGGATTCATCTCCAATTATATTGCTGTCAACGATATGTCAAGACCTGCCTACCATCTCAGTTTTTTGAATTTCATTAGAAATTATTTGCGTCCATGTAGAGGAAAGTTATATCAGTAACTTATTGTTTGAATTTTGAAAGTACACGTGTAACTGGAATGAATTTCTTAACTGCTGCAGACACGAATTACTTTCTAGATGCAGTGGCGAAATACGCTTGTTGTGACCTCGGGAATGTTCATCCTCGACACCCGAAGTTAACGGGAATATGGAGACGTTCTTTTATTTTTGTATGCATCAGTGAGGCAGCATCATAAGACGCCCAAACGTCCGACGTTCCTAGGAATATGTCAGAAAACTATTTATTTATACTGACATTCGTTTTTACACTTTCTGAAACAGAGACGTGTATCATTTTGCGAGTAGAATCGTATTTCCCTCGTCCTGTTTCGCTGCTAATTGATCCATCCCCGAGTGAGTGAATGAGTGAGTGAGTGGAGAGATTTGGG
>NQII01001790.1:384326-399413 GCA_002778355.1 Clitarchus hookeri
GGGGGGGGGGGGGCTCTCAAAATCGATATTTTGAGAGCCGATGAGAGTGAAGAGAGGCGAGTATGGAGTAGCGCCGGAATGCAAGGGCGGGGGAAACGGGAGATCTCCGAAAAAACCCACCGACTAGCGGCATCGTCCGGCACGATTCCAACATGCGAAAATCCGGGGGAGTGACCAAGCCGGGACTTGGACCCGTTTCGCCTTGATGGGAGGCGAGCAGTCTAACCACTACACCATCGCGGCCCCGCTTCCTCCCGAACCTGGACGATGAGGCATACGCCGCGGCGTGACGGAGTATCGTCTGGACACACAGTATGTACGCAGAGACGAAAATACGCGGCGGTTCCTTTGACGTGGGCGTACCGATTCTCTGGTTGGCTGTGCGAGGATCTGGGAACGGGCCTTGCGTCTGATTGGCTACATCGAGCTGCGAAATATTCACTATTGGCTGGGCTGCCTCCTGGCAAGCACGACGCCAGGCGCTGATTGGAGAGCGGCGTTCCGATATGTTGCTGGCTAAGTGACGCCATTTTGCTGGCGTACGCAGATGAAGTTCGCGATATAAGCGGCTGTTTCGCCTCTGTATTCTTACACGCTAAATCTGAATCAGTGTGAATTTCACTACTTCATTTAACTAACAGTACCTGACTGATTCAACAGTCACTTCAGTGAATTTAACTGATGAATTAGTAAAAAATGCCTGTTTACCTACACTTATTGATTCAGTGACATTTTCCACTGATTCATCAACCATTTTTTTCACTTTTTTTAAGTTATTTTTTTTACTGATGGATTAGTTCACTAACTTTCACAAAACGGCCTTTAAATAACGTGTATTAAATGAAACAACATCTTATAAACTAATAAAACCAATACAAATATTTTTGAGCCTACTTCCTAAGGAAATAAAGGCTTATATCACTTTCCTGTGTGCGTGTCTGTGTGCGTATGTGTGTGAGCCTATGTGTTAGTGTTCGTGTGTGTACCTTATCAACCGAGCCATTTGTTTAGTTTCATGTAAATTTTATAAGATGGCAGAAACACGCACTTTAAAAAAAACCATTTACGCAGTTTCTTTAGTCCACCATTTTACACGATGGCACCAAATAATACATGTGGAACTACTTAACCGAAGGTCATCACCTTTCGCAAACAGTTATTGGTATGGTGTCGTATTATCAAATANATACATGTGGAACTACTTAACCGAAGGTCATCACCTTTCGCAAACAGTTATTGGTATGGTGTCGTATTATCAAATAATTTTCAATATATTATTTTATCTTTATTACCTGAACGTGTCGCTTTAGGCTTGACAATGAAGAATGGCTTGCTGATTTTCCTTCCATGTAAGAACAATAAACACTGACTGCACCTTTAAGCTAACCTTTGTTTGAACCAACATTTACTTTTTTTAAAACAAAAATTAAATTCCTGTTGCATTAAGTAAGGAATTGTGTGACCCCAGTGAACTCCCACTGCAAGCATAATTAATTTCCACGATTGAGCATGTGGTCTTGNAAGTAAGGAATTGTGTGACCCCAGTGAACTCCCACTGCAAGCATAATTAATTTCCACGATTGAGCATGTGGTCTTGACAGAATAGCTAAAGCACACATTTGCTCTAGAAGACGTTTGTCTAAACACACCAAGACACGACATGCGTGAGACCTGTATCAGCATCTGTGTGACGAAAAACGAGCTAACTCGGAGAACAATTGATTGTTACTTTAGTATTGTCCAACGTACAAGGACTGAAAGTATAAACACATTTTATTTGCACTGGACACACACCATTAGAGATCGCAAAACAATCATAATGGTATACGGGAACGTTTTAAAAAGTTACATAAAATTAAGAAAGTTAGTTCGATAAATGAACTAATTAATGTTAAAGTTCTTAGTGTAAGAAATGAGCGAGTTACATTAGATTTTCATGAAATATGAATGAGTTCGTAAGAAAATATTAAGCTGGATATGAGGTAGAAGACCTACCAGTAGTGCGCACTATAACTTCCGCTGGTAAAATGTGCAAAGTTAGATTTTTTTTGCTAGATATTATAGCTATAGGTGCTTAGATTAAAAACAAAAATTGGTGCTCGTTTATTTCATATACAAAACAGTATTTAAGATGTCCACTTTTTTAAGTTTTATATATTTGGTGTATTTTTGTATTTTTATTTGTTTTACACTACNACAGTATTTAAGATGTCCACTTTTTTAAGTTTTATATATTTGGTGTATTTTTGTATTTTTATTTGTTTTACACTACGCATTAATGAGTTATGAAATAAAGTAACCATTTCTTCTCAGTTATGAGATGATTTCATGCCATGATATTTTTGCTATAAAATTGATATTGTCCTTATTTGATAAAACGTTTTGAAAAAAAAAGGAAATTTTCATACATTCACAAAAACCTTTCGAAAATTTAAATGAAGAGATTATTAGAATGAGGAAANTTTTAAAGCGTTCTGCATTTATTGTGTTGAGGGTTGCATCACTATAAGGAGATCCACTTTACTTCTACCTTAATGAGTTATGAAATAAAGTAACCATTTCTTCTCAGTTATGAGATGATTTCATGCCATGATATTTTTGCTATAAAATTGATATTGTCCTTATTTAATAAAACGTTTTGAAAAAAAAAAGGAAATTTTCATACATTCACAAAAACCTTTCGAAAATTTAAATGAAGAGATTATTAGAATGAGGAAANAAAAAAAAAGGAAATTTTCATACATTCACAAAAACCTTTCGAAAATTTAAATGAAGAGATTATTAGAATGAGGAAATAATTTACGTTGAGGTGAAATTGATATCTGATGCCATCGTGTTAAGTATTACGTCGTAACTAGCCAAAAATGCACTCTTGTTGCAACTCTCTAGGACCCACCGTTTTCGTGTAAAACGCACACAAAGGTTTCAGTTGTAGCAATGCTATGGCCTAGTGGATTAACACGTCCTACGCCCGGAGGTAAACACATGCTGGCTGTAATACGGCGTCGTACGCTGAATAATTATCGCCAAGAACAAACAGGCAGCAAACAAATTACAATTAGTAAATGCGCTACTCCGACGCTTAGTTGTGTTTGGTGGCACGTTATGAAGGAAGGAGATAGAAACAAAGAAAAAACGTTTCTGTGCAACTGTCTAACTCTAGCCTTTCTGCAGATACTGTAACCACATGTGTTAGCAGGTAGTCGAAATGTGTGAAAGAATTAGTCTTGATTTGATGTGATAAAAAGAGAGCAGGGATAACATGTTACGGTGCGAGCAGTGTGACTTTGTTGTTATGTCTTTAATAAATTGGTTGAGTCCCAATTTTTTCAAAGATTGTGCATGTTTAGTGGTTGGTGTGGGCACAGATATCACTAATTGACAGCACAAAAAGAAATGCAATGTAGCCATTAGAGTTTATTATTGAAAACAACTTCATACTAGCAACTGTTCGAAATACACATCTCCAATCTCATTGCAGTAGGTGTAGCTGTGCATTATACGCTGGCGTACCCTTTCAAAGACACCTGGTGTGTCTCGCACTTTATCGCAGGCAGCCATGACCCTCACTATCAAGTCCTCCTCGGATTCAATGGATGTCTCGTATATACCAACGCCTTGACGAATCCCTACAGCCAAAGGTCTATTGGGGTAAGGTCCGGCGAGCGCGGTGGCCATGCAACAGGCCAGCCCCGTCCTATCCAGCGATCGGGATATGCTGCGTTCACGTGGTCACGCACAATTCTCGTGAAATGGGACGGAGAGCGGAACATCCCCCAGTAAGTCTGGCAACGTGAACTGCAGAAAATACCAACACTGGAAGCTCGTCAAACAGGTTGAAAGCAAGTACGGCCCAATATCATTGTCGTCAAGTATTCCAGCCCAAATCTTGATTGAATATAGGTACTGGTGGCCCCTCATTGCAGTTGCATGGAGGGATAGAGTCACCTCAGATGTGGCTATTTCGACTATTAAAGTACCCTACACGTGTGAATGTGGCTTCGTCTGTGAACACAACAGCAGGGAAACCAGGGAACATTTCACACTGACGCAGTAACCACTGGCAAAGATCTAGACGAGGGGCATAATCCGCTGGGTGTACTGCTTGCACATTCCGCGCACTGTATAGTTACAGCAGCTGTTCATGAGGTACACGCCTTACTGTTGCATTCCATGCATATATTGCACGTGCGATAGCACGAGTGGTAGTAGAAGGGCTTTCCTCTGCACTCTCCAAGACTGTCTCTTCGAAACGCATGGTTCGAACGCTTCTCAGTTGACCTGGTCCACCTCGCCTCCAAAACGTGCCCGTTTCTCGCCGTCGCCGCGTGACATTTCCGAACGTGTGACTGTTAGGCTGACGTCGTGCCACATATCGTTGGCTGTACAAACGTGCAAATTCAAATCCATTTCCTCTTGTTCTCTACAAACCCAAACCATGGCCGTCATCTCCGAATTAGTGAAGGATGCTATATCCCGATCTCGCAGTAGTGAAACTACGCAATGACACACAGTGAGTAACAGGCTGCTCTGGCATCGAGGTAGAGCAACGGTATTGTTGGAGGGCAAAGGGGGGAAACTGCTACGACATTCAACAACGTGATTCCACTATTACAAGTCCGACTCAGGTAAAGAACTCACTGACTGTAGTACGAAGTTAATATTTTCCGTTAGGATGCCTGTGTATGCATTATTACCCACACTTAAGCACCACCCGCTAAAACATGGGGTTACAGTATATGCAGAACGGCCAAAGTTAGGCAGTTGCACAGATACGTTTTGTCTTCGTTTCAACCCCGTTGATTGAATGAATCAATATATACTAATGTGGCACAAAACACAGTTATACGTCGGTGTTGTAATTTGTTTGCTGCCGGTTTGTTCTTGGCGATAACTATTCAGCATGCGACGCCATATTACAGCCAGCATGTGTTTACCTCCAGGTGAAGGACTTGTTGCCTACCCACCAGGCCATAGTACTGCTACAACTAAAACCTTTTTGTGCGTTTTATACGAAAACGGTGGGTCCTAGAGAAATGCAACAAGAGTGCCTTTTTGGCTAACTACGACGTACTGCATATTACGATGGCATCAAATATCAAGTTTACCTCTAGGTAAAAAAGTTGTTTGGAATAAGAGGGTTCAAACTGCTATTTTTTACATAATGGAGGTGAGTACGACGTACCAGACCTTCATTTTATCCCATATCTTGGCATAACTTATTCGTATACAAAATTTTGTTTCTCTAACGCAAGTACTTTTCATAATATCCCACATAATATGCTTTTCGGACTCCACCTTAAAGGGCTTCTACAGTCCTTATTATTGAGATGGACCGTGGGTGTAATTTTTCAAATTTCTTCTTTTCGCGCTAGCACTCCTCTGGCACAGTTTGTTCACATGTTTCCGAAACACGTTGTATACGATATGTATATACGTAATTTAGAGAGGCCACGGTGGTGTAGTGATCATACTACTCGTCTGCCACCTAGGCGAACAGGGCTAGATTCCCGGCGTGGTCGCTCCCGAATTTTTGCACATGGGAATTGTGCCGAGCGATGCCGCTGCTCGGGGGGTTTTCTCGGGAAACTCCTGTTTGCCCCACCCTTGCATTCCTGCGCTGTTCTATACTCACCTCACTTCACCGTCGTCGGCTTTTAAGACCTCGAAATGTAAAGAGCTACCCAAATCTCTCCAGTACACAAATTAGGATTCGTTTTATCCTTCGTTATTGTTAGAAATATTATGTGTGTCCTAGAATGTTTGGTTATTAACGCGTTTACATGATACTGAATGAAATTGTGTCCGAATGACGATTATTTACTAATTACTGTAGAAAGTGTACAATTAGAATAAATACAGTTACTCATTTGTGAGTTCAGATTTTCAGTAGCCTGGATAACACGATATTGAACGTGGGAAATCACGTTTTGCGATACTGACCTCAAGAAGAAGAAGGCCCCACACATTGAATCTCAGACAATGAAAATATCTCCGAGTGTATTTAATTCAAATGCTATCCGGATACAACTGCTTCACTGGAAGAAAATTAAATGTCACTGATTTTTGAAGTTATTCAATACCGACTTCTTCTGACATTCAGAAAATTCATCTTATGCAACGATCAGGAGAAGCAAACGACAGAAGTTCCGAAGAATAGCATTTCACAGATGGGAAGAACTGACATAGTTTCACATACAAGTGTCACGTAGTTTTTAAGCAGTAAATTTGTAGTGTAAGATTATCGTCCGGAGGAAAAATAACAAAAAAAGGCGAATTTTTATACTAAATAACTGAACATATATTTTATTTCCCCGATAACGATAGTGTGTTTTGTGTGCTTAAGGCGTTTACAGTGATTTTATCAGATACGTTGAAAAAATAGTGCAGAGTCTTAACTGTCCATTAAAAATGAAATAATTTTATCATGTACAAAACATAATTTTTATTTTAGTTGTGTTTCCATAAAATTTGTCTTGAATTCATATGGGATAACTTCGTTTATAAAAATTTATCGGTGTTGTTTCACAAACGCATGAACTCTTAACATGAGATAGGCTACAATGAGAAACATGACGTTAACAATTGTTACATTCTTTGAAAAGATACAAAAAGAGCCGAGAGAAGAAAGCTAAGCAAAGCAGGATTTTCAGAAGCGCTCAGTCGACTCCATCGTATTTATTTTGATATGTTAGTGCGCCCATATCGAGTAATTTCTTCCTCGTCATGAAACGCAATAGGAAATATGTTAGACTTGCGCGGCGTTTCAATCCATCGATATGCGTAGCCGGGCGTGGCGCGTAACTAATTTGTACCGTCACATGCTCGCGACAGATACGTATTTCCCCAGCAATCGGGGAAAAAAAAAAAACTAAACGACACACAAATATCGCTAGAATTTTTTTTTTCTCCCGGAGCAAGCAGTGTACCGGTCGGGTAATTCGAAACTTATGGCCGGGGACGCGCATTCTGGGTGACTGGGCCTCGCCTCGGGCGTTTCACCTCCAATCTCTTCGGCTGTTTGTTTTCGTCAGCGGCGAACTGCTTTCCATTTCCGAGATTGAAATTTTGATATATCGCTCAATGATATGTCACATATGGCGTGGAGGTTTTTGGCTTCGCATCCCTTCGGCCGCGATCCGTTTCACCCCTTCGCCCCTCCCCGGCACTCACTCTTTTAACCCGACCCCTAACTGGGGCCCGCGTAGGACCGCGGAGAGCGCCCGCGACCATAAATTTTCTTGCCACCAATTTTGTTTCCCCCGAAGAGNGTTGCCGCGCGCCGAAAGTTCGCCATGAAACAGTGGTCGCGAATCCAAGTTACAATCCGAGACAAAATTATGTGCGGTGTTTCGCCCAGGGCAGCAGAAATAAATTCCTCAGGAGCTTATTAAAAAAACAATGGTTCGCGTATGCATCGTTCATTATTTCTTGTTTCACGGGCATTATTTTGTTTTTTTTTCTACATGTTATGTATACTCAAGAATTTCGGTCTTTCCACCTACAAGACAATTTTCACTTTTTTTAAACAAATCTATGGCCGAAAAAGTTTCGTGAAAGAAGTTACGCGTAAATACGTTTGAATTCAAAGATAATATGCCAGTAAACATACGTAAATGCTGTTCACGGTAAACTGAGCCCATTTGAAAGCCCTGCTTAAGATCTTGTATTCTTTCTCCGTATGTGAAATAAGCATTCCCGCGTGTCTGTTCACTTTATTCATGCGCCGGTTAAGTGGATCTGTGAAATTTTCATAAGTGTAAATGCTGTTTTTTTTTTCTAATTCTTACACGAGTGTACATTAAACAAAATAGAAGTAAAATAATTTCAGTTTTCACAAATGTCTACGTAACATTTTTAAATTAAAGTTAAGACATATAACTACTTTCCCATCGTCGTTGCCAATTTACTACTAAGCGCATGCCAGTCAGCGTACCTGTTAAATTGTGTGAGGGTGGTCGGAGTGACATTTTTCAGAGGTTGATTTCAAAAGTGTTCAATTAAGCGTGGAAAGCCTTTAGTGAGCACTTAATGGCTCAAGTAGGTGTCAGTAAACGTGTTATTGTGCACCTTCATGTTTTGTAATAGAAAGAAAATTTCGCCTCGGAAACATCAATGAAATTGTTTTCGTAAACAAAAAAATTACTTTCAGTGTGGAGTTCGCGGAATAAGTGGCTGTTTCGTATCTGTGTTCACAATTACACTGACGAGCCAAAAAAACTGGTACACCTGCCTTATATCATGTAGGACCCCCGCGAGCACGCATAAGTGCCACAAGACGATGAGGCATGGACTTAACTTATGTCTGAGGGTATGCAGGAGGCATTGAAATCTGCGCTAATTTGAGAAAGGGTTGCACGTCTGTCACGTTTAATGATTCTCGTCAGTCGTCGTTTCTGCCGTTCTTTAACAATCTTTTTCCGGACGCAGCGATGTGGAAGATTTGATATTTTACCGGATTCCCGATATTCACGGTACACTCGTGAAATGGTCGTACGCGAAAATCAAAATTTTATCGCTACCTTGGAGATGCTCTGTCCCATCTCTCGTGCACTGACTATAACACCACGTCCAAACTCACTTAAATCTTGATAACCTGCCATTTTAGCAGCAGTAACCGATCTAGCAACTTTGCCTGACGCTTGTTGTCTTATATAGGAGCTGCCGACCGCATCGCGTTACTCTGATTGGTTCCATACCTCTGTTATTTGCCTACGCACGCCTATACCAGTTTTTTTTGGCTCTACAGTGTATTTCGTGACATTACTGAGTTTGCGAGTACCTAGACGGGATCCACTAAATTCAGAACCAACGATGATAACGGAGTTTTTGCCGTCGCTGGGCCTTTGTGCGTAACTCAGCTTCATTTTCGCACAACAACCAGGAATTAAGTTTTGCTTTAGAAAAATTGCATTGATACGTGATATTATTCGAATCAATCTGTAAAAAAAATCTGACGTAGCGTGGTTAATGTGGAACATAAAGGATCTTCCTGTTGTGTATTACTAAGTTACGAAATGCCGTGATTTTGTTTTCTTTAATTATTTCATTTTTCAAAAAGTATGGCTTAACGTTACGCTGACAGACGTGCCATGAAAGATATAACCAGTTGCTCCAGTAATTACGAAACATGGGAAGCAAGCAGCCATTACCTGCAGTAAAAAAAAAAGTCTGCATCTGCTCGGTGTGATTTTGGAACAGAGTTATTAAAACAGAGAGTTTTATGGAGGAGTTTGATGCGTAGTATAATTGTATTTCAATTATTAAACGGTTTTGTGAGGGTTTTTCTGTTGGTTTGCCTGTTAAGAGAAAGTTAGGTAATGTTTTGACTTGGCGTATACCTGTCTGGTTTATTAGTAATGATGAGCCCTTTAATGATGGTTGGTTTTTAATTGTGTTCAAGCGGTGCATTAATAACCAAAATTAAGTTGGCCAGACTGGTAATCGAACCCGGGTCATTTCTAAAGCGAGTCCAGCGTGTAATTATTGTGCAACTCTTTTTATTAAGCCATTTGTAAAACTAAATAGACTGCGAAATTACATACACGCGCAGATACACCGGCACATCACTAATAAACACGCATGACGTAGTGCATTCGCAGTTTCTTCACACTCTTTGAATCAAACTTTAGAATAATTTTCCCTTATGGCGTGTTTTTCGTTTCTTAAATATTTAATGTGCTACAAATTTCTATACATCTATAAGCATAGGGGCCGCGGTGGTGGAGTGGTCAGACTACTCGCCTACCAAGGCGAAACGGGTTCGATTCCCGGCGAGGTCACTCCCGGATTTTTGCATGTGGGTATCGTGCCGGACGATGCCGCTGGTCGGCTGGTTTTCTCGGGGATCTCCCGTTTCCCTTGGCTCTTGCATTACGGTGCTGCTCCGTACCCACCTCGTTTCACACTCATCGGCTCTCAAAACCACGATGCTAAGAACCGCCCAAATCTCTTCACTCCACTCTTGTCGAAAAATGCTCAGGTTAACCGTTTTTGATAAATAATTCTGTATATGATGAAAATTGTGCGTTATAATGCCTGAGAGGTATGCAGCCGGACACACAGTCTAACCTAACTGTCAGGTGTTTTTCATTTGTACATGCATGCAGACTCAGAACCGACTTGTTACTGATGTGGAAAGTTTGTCGACACGTAACCACAGAGGTGGAAGGGGGTCATTAGGTACTTAGGACAGGGGTTGTTTTATCTGTTGCCACAATGAGCAAGCTAACACATTTGTCTTCACAATACAATAATAAATAATATTTACAAAGCCTTTGATTGTGAAAGACTGAGCTACAATACATGTTTTGTTATGAAACTGTAACGATAACGTGCAAATTAACAAAAACATTTTTGTCTTGTTGGGGCATGCTAAATAATTTTTCCCATGAAAAGGGGTAGTCTGATATATATAAATAAAAAAGGACAGTGACAGAAAGGGTTGAATCGAAAATCATGCAGCGAAAATCAGGAGTCACCCAATAAGTTAAATAGGGCACTAATTTATGGAAAGAAGTTGGAGTAGAATCACTTTCTAAAGGAACAAAACCAGAGAGAGATAAACAGTGAACATCTGAGAAGAACTTCATAATGAATTTAACTAGCTTTAGCAATACGATAAATACATAAATTAAAACGAAATGTGGAAATATTATGAGCAAAATGAATACCGAAACAGACAGAAGATGCTTTATTCGCGAGGGGAAAAAAAGAAGTAGAATTTTACTACAGATATTTCGTGGTGAGCGAGTGAGTGAGGAGATTTGGGCGGCTCTCAACAGAAAGGTCTTGAGAGAGGTGAGAATGGGCGGGGAAACGGGAGTTCCCCAAGAAAACCCACCGACCAGCGGCATCGTCCGGCACGATTTCCACATGCGAAAATCCGAGAGTGACCCAGCCGGGGATTGAACCCGGTTCGCCTTGTCGGGAGACGAACAGGCTAATTTTTAATAATAATACACAAATTTCTCTTGTAAAATTTCTGTTTGTAAACTTACAAGATCCGTGTTAGCAATATACCTCAAGAAATTTTTGTACTGCAATGACCCGTATCTACGAGATCAGATCAAATGGCAGGCACTTAACAACATAAAACCGTATGTAACTGTTTGTGCTAAAACTAAGCGTCGGGTAACGCGTAGTGGCGTGAAAATAACGCATTACATAAACGTAAATAACGCGAAACAACTCAAATAACCCCAATAAAACAACGAAGACAACTTTTTTCTTCTTGATTTGTCGACACATAAATGTATATATCGTGAAAATAGCTCTATGCTACATGAGGAAAGTTGATCATGTGGTAAAAGGTGTGCAGAAGTAACGTAAGGTGCGTGAGATCGGATCACTGTGCCGACAACACACAACTATGGATATATTTTTTTCTCGTGAAATATTTTATATTTACATTTATCTCTTATTTATTCATCACATGTGATTTCTAGGACAAAAATATAATTTCATTTCCAGTTTTTAGTAATGCAATTTGTACCATAACAAACATACGTTTAGTAGATTTTATGAGAAAACTTGTTTTGGTTCTACAAAATGTTTTCTTGGTATATGGTTTCCTAAAATTTTTCTTTTAAACGTACAAAATATTTTTACAGTGTAAGGTACCAGAGGCTGATTGGCGAACGGCCTTGCAACATTTTGCTGCCAGTGCCTTCAGTCTGCAGGTGTGTGTGGCCGTAGTTCGCGGAATAAGGGCCTGTTTCGCCCTTGTAGTCTTATATGCTCTGTGGTTTTACCACAAGCTATATACGTACCATACGCAGAACTTAAATGGCACGGTGCCTTTGAAATAGGCCTTCTCATTCGCCTACTGGCTATGCGAGGCTTTAAAACGGGCCTTGTGTGTGTTTAGTAAACATGTGCTGCGAAAGATTCTCTAGGGGTAGGGCTGTCGGTTCGCAATTAAGTTACCAGGCGCTGATTGCAGAATGGCGTTTCCGACACGTACATGGCCAGTGGCACCATGTTGTTGGCCAGTGAAGTCATTCTGTGGGCGTGTGCGTTTGGAACTTGCCGTGTAACAAGTTTATTCAATTCTGTATTCTTAAATATACTGTGACATCGTGGAAGACTCTGAGCCAATTATAAACAAGCAGCAAAATGCATATCTATAGTCTGTTCGTAATATCTTCTCTAGTTTTGAATCAAACATTAAAAAAAACATAGTATTTATGACGGGTTCAATTGTTTTCTAAATATGTAATTTATCACAAGCATTTCGTACTTCTGTTCACAAAAATATATTTCATTGTTTTTTAAATTTGACTTTTACTTATATTTTACATATAAACTATAATATTAAATTTATAATTAATATAATAAGTATGGATAAGATCAGAGAGAAAATAGGTGTTCTGGCAATGCCTAGAAAGAAATAGTTCTAATGCAAAATAATATTAAACACAGTGCGCTCAAATACGGTGCGTTGGCCCTTTAGTATAATTTTCTTTCTTACTTATGTTTAATTTGCATGAGGCGGAGGAATAACATGGAAGTAGAATTTTAGCAGGGCTTTAAGAGTGTTGTAAGTAACCATGCATAGCAAACAGTCGATTAGTAGCTTACGTCTGCGTGAGAATTCAATTGACTGATGGGGCCGCGGTGGTGCAGTGGTCAGATAGCTTGCCTCCTACCTAGGCGAACTGGGTTCGATTCCCGGCGGGGTCGCTTCCGTATTTTCGCATGTGGGAATCGATGCGGGCGATGCCGCTGGTCGGCGGGTTTTCTCGGGGGTCTCACGTTTCCCCCACCTTTGCATTCCAGCGCTACTGCTCCATACTCGCCTCGCTTCTCCATCAAGGGCTCTCAAGCTCTCGAAGTTAAGAGCCACCCAAATCTTTCCATTCCACCGCCACAATCGACTGCGAAGTCCAGCGTACGTGTCACTGGAATCGCGAATATTTTCAATCTCTAAATATTGCGTTAGAGTTAATTTTGTAAATTTTAAAATAATATTGTAATTTGCGCCCTTCATCTACTGTCTGACGATTTCATTATAATGTTCCTTTGGATAAGTCTACACTAAAGATATGCACATGTTTTAGAAAATCGCAAACTACCGCCTTTAACAGTTATGTCCGTAACGTAATTTCGAATGAGCTTCCAGGTAGTAAGTTCAAGGAAGCCGAGGTATACGCAAGTACCATAGTTACGTAAAGATTACCAAGAAGGAAGACACGTCGAATCCGAGAGTTAATTTAAACGTAACGCTGACTGAGAGCACCGAAGATGCATTTTTGATAGCGAAGTTGAGGGGGAAATATTTATTTCCCGCCTGGAGAAATGTACCTAGGCATGAGGGAGCATAAGGCGCCATTACAGCATATTACAGTCGCGAGACAAATCTCAGCGAGGAGAATTACAACCGCACGCTTCTCCTCGAAGAATAACAGAAAACGCAGCAGACGTACGAAGATCCTTCGCGCACCAGCCTTCTCGGCAGTCGATCTTCTATTCTCTTCAGCATGCAAGATAACGCTTGAAACACTAAGTGGAAACAGGAAGCAATTATAAACTTCGAGGAAGGGAAAAGGAGGTGGCGTGGAGCGGGGAAAGGGGCGGAGGGAGTGGTTGTGGGGTGCCCGAGCAACTGGGAGGAGTCTTTACGATTTCATTATGCAAATCGAGTTATAAGACGATATCTCTTATCCCGGCAATTAACCGAAACTCGACTGAGATCTGTGACGATACGGCGCATACCAGTGCAGCGGCGGAACACGCCGCGTCTTGCCGTACCTGCGTCTCTCAGCGGCGCGCTAAGCAAGGAGGGTACTGGCACGTAATACACCCCCGTAACCCCCGGACATGGGAGTACGTTCTAGAAGAGAGCTTCCTTTATGCCGAGACGTCGGGCTGTGCTAAACGAAAATTGCCACTCAAGTAGAAACCTTTTCTTGGGTCACTATATTTACCATTAACCTACTCAGTCGAGAGGTTTCGGTTGTCTGTTTGAAGCGATATAAAGCTAAAAAGAGTTGAAGATAGAGCATCGGCAGAATGTAAGGGCGGGGCGGGGTCGGAGTACCCAGAGAAAACCCGCCTGCTAATGGCAACGTCCGCCGCGTTCCCCACATTCAGACCCAGTGTACACAATTGCGTACATACTACTTAGGAACGTTATATTTGGCCTTATTGTAAGTAAACTTCGAGGCTCAACGACCAACGATCTTCCCTGTTTTTAAGTGATTCCTAAACAGCAATGTGGCTGAAAACAAACCCTACAGATCATTGGTTTTGATAGTAAATAAAGTGCTATTTCGGCTTAAGTTCACAGTAACAAAATTGTTGTAAACGAAGTTGAAACATTTTTGTAAATAAAGATTATTTGAAAATTTACAAAAAATAGTTTTGTAAACCTGTGGAATTTGTAAGTACACAATCTGCACCACAATCACTCCACATCTTCCACAATATGCTGCACAATCTACTCCACAATCCCAATCCTTGGATCAATACCAATCTTTCTATCAATAACAATCCTTCTATCAATCCCAGTCCTTCGATAAATACCAATACTTGTATCAATCCCAATCCTTCGTTAAATTCCAACCCTCCGATCGATCCTTTGATCAATCCTTCGATTTGTCACCCACCCATGTGCATAGAAATTACATTCGTTTGCCAATTGTCTCCAAATTTCTACATGTCGACAGCATTAATGTTTTGTATGCAGGCAACTATCCCTGAGTTTTTATATTAAAGTCTTTATTATCATTATGTATGTAGATCTTTCCATTAATAGTCTTACTGAATCCCAGTAGACGAATCCTTGCAGATCTTGGTACGTTCTTTCTATGTATCCTCCAACTTCAGTGTGATGTTTAAGATATTCAATGGTGCCAATTGAACCACCGAACATTACAAATAGCCTCTTTCAAATTGAAGGAAATGTAAATAACAGCGAAAAATACCGTCACACAAAGTCACCCTCCCCCACGACCAACGTCATCGCCGCTTATGGTAAGTATACAGAAGTGTACTGGTCCTGGAAGTTCCTTTGGTGTGGGGCGTACTCATTCGATGTCAAGGTGCGCGGGGCTTATGGACAAACCTTGTTTCTGACTGGCTACT
>NQII01001790.1:404011-446136 GCA_002778355.1 Clitarchus hookeri
GCGGGGCCATAAATGCCATCTTGGCGATTGCGCGGCACCGCGAGCCGAGAGCTAGAAGCGGCGGCAGCTACGGAATATGTAAACAGTTGGTGCTACAGAGCTGGAATACGGTATCACACCTCCGCGGAGGAGATATAAGCCGGCGCGCGTCTGATTCCACATGCGGGCCTCGTCCGTGATGAACGACGCACGGCCGCGCTCTAAGATGTGCCGCCTGCGTGCGATACTCGACGCTATTTATAGCTTCGCGCAAGTAGTTCCTCCGCGCACCGCGGCTTAATTGCCACCTGGAACTTGCATTGCTGGCAAGCATAATCGTTGCGGTGTTTCATGGCAACTGTTCGGCGTTGCGAAACCCCTCGAGCCATAAAATAAAAGGAAGTTGATGATCGGCATATATTACAATGTTCTTGAAATATACATTACACCGTCAAAAGTGTGAATACGTGAGTTATAAAACCGCAGTCAAATTTAAAAATGCTCCATATAACAGTGTCCTCTGTGAGATTTGAATGCACAACAATGCAGTGGTCGGTCCATAATATTTGCCTCTATAAACTTATTGAAAGCATTTATAAAAAAGTTTTTTTTATGTCACATTTAAAAGCTTTCATTTCCGTCTTCAAAATGTATAACTTAATTATTATATCATTCAAACTAGTACGGATTCTCCCAAACAATTGCAGTTTTCTTTCACGAACCATTGTCGATTCTTAAAAAAATCTCCACATATTATTATTTTTTTAAGGTTAATCAAATATTAAGGGTAAAATTCAACTAAATCACTTATTTAGAATTAAAGTTTCTATCACTCGGAAAAATAATTCCATCCACACAGGTGCACATTTCGTTATGTGACCAAACATAATCTTGTCTGTCTTCTTAATTTGAGTGGACAAAAAAACATTTTCATAAAAGTGAAAATAAATTTGTCTAACCATACACAAACCAGTTTTCCTGTTTCAGAATATTTTTCTAGCAAAAAATCTCTATTATATCCTTCTACATATATTAACCAATTAATCTATCTTAATATTACATCATGGCATAATATTGTAACTAAATATTGACAGTAAAGTTGAACACCAGTAACACCACTGTCATACAATTTAGTAAGCGAGCACTTTCACGCAATAATTAAAATCGAGGTATTGTTCAAGACAAACATGACTGCCTCTGAGAGCCTTTCCTTAAAAACAATTAAATGAGAGGATGTTAGTTATTATAACTATATTTGGAACGAATTTGACAAGGCACTGTGGCAAAAAATGTTAATTGCATAATTTAGGTGAACCGTTGGCAAGCATAATTCAAGTAGATATATCATAAGTATTAAGTCGCTGTTTAGGAGGCTCGAGAAATTTATTATAACAAGCAATGACAACAGAAAATAAAACGCACAGAAATGTTCTGTAGAATAATGTTTGCGTTGAGCCTTCTTTGCTGTGTAAAATGGATTCTATGTGGTTAGTAGTGTGAAAATGGTGTTTTTTACAGTTTCATAACATCGAAAGTTAAGAATTCCAACGTTGTCGGGGAAGATGGAATACGCTGGCTAAGAAGGTTTTTTCAAAACATTTCCGTACGTGGAGATTAAGAATAACTTTAGAAGCTTAATAGAACAGTGTCTAGAACTTATTTGACAACAAAAACACTAAAGGGGAAAAAACCTCAAAAAACAAAATTACCTTTGCAGTTTGGTTAACTGGTGGTTTTTATGATTCACAAAGTGTTATATTACGTTATGTTTCTTCCTTTTAAAGTTTTAATTCTATTTTTTTTAACAAACCTAGGTAATGGAAACTTTACTATCAGGCTTTAAATGAAATTCAATCACTCCATCGCCATCATAATTTAATAAGCCACGTGGATAATTAAACTGATGTTGGGATATTCGTAGGAGTACGGTGGCCGCATAATAAAGTGTTTATACGCCTGCAAACAGAGTACTATTTGAAAAAAAAACTACGCACACACATAGTTTTTTTTAAATAACAGACATTCCGAAAGTAAAAAAAAATTACTTTCCCTGAAATTAATTCCTGCACCTCTCCGTAAATTTGCTAGTAGGTTTTGAGTATTTCCGGCTTATGAAAAGAGAGTACGAAAAAAATTTTATTTCTTTTTTGCGTTTACCAGTGCATAAAATAGAAATAATTTTTTTTTTTACATTTTTTATTTGAGCGTGATTTGAGCATGAATCAAAAAGCTCATAGTACGCAAATATAAACTACTCTACTACCAACTCTTGAAAGCAAAAGGAAGTGTTAATTATATATTAAGGGAAAAGTGAAACATTAAACTTTTCGTTTATGGTGAGTATTTAAAGCATAGCTAACTGTTGCAGGAGGTCCGTGCTACTTTTTGATGTTTAACTCAGAAGATTTAAAAGGCGCGAATATTCTAACTGCCGCAAGGAATGATAATTTTCTAGTTAAGCTTAGTTAACGATGAAAAACGTGTACATAACGGCCATGTACATATTAAGTTGGAAGTAGGCATTCTTTATGCTCTGAGAAAAATTATTGTTTCAGTATACCAAACATATTGGCTTGCATGACGTTTGTTTCTGGTAAAGGATATTTTGGTGGTACAGACAAGCCACAGTTCCTCCAAATGAGCGTAATTTGCTCACAAAACCAAATAACTTGTTTAAAATAATTTTGTTTCTGCCAAATAAGTATTTTATTATTTCAGTATGTTAAACGAATATTTACTGTAAGCTAACATATCGTTAAAATTTGTCAACAAAACAACACGTTTAAACTGACAGATAGGTTTGTTCCAGATAACAACATATTTGTTTGTTTAGAGCGAAAAATAAATTTTGTTGCTCCAAAACAATATTTTATTGAGTTAACAAAATTTGAAAAGCAAGAAAATAAATTTTGTTCGAAAAACAAAATACTCGCTTGAATAAAACAAAACCTCTGTGTTTGGCCAAAAAGAACTGGATTGTGAACAACATACTTAATTGTATCAACTTTTTATATTTGTTTGGCCACTCATTTCATTGCCTTCTTTCGTAAATGAAACTCGAGAGTTTGTTTGTATTTTTTTGACAATCAGGATAGTATCAATGTTTGATCGTGCATTTATTGATGCCTAATAATGTTATTAACATATTAATAAAACAAGTTCAACAGGAAAATAAAAAGTCAAGTAACAAAACTTGAAATATTTATTTGTGCACTTTGCTCAGCATTCGAAATGAATGTATTTAAAAACATTCCATATTGTACTAGTTGTCGCTTAAGCTGAGGTTGCTAAGGCGGAACGGTTAGGTGCAAACGATCTACGTTAAAATTTCGGTCGGGTTTCTGGTTGTTTATAGTAAGCGAAACACTATAACGTACGTTGAGTCAAACAAATCTTTACTTACACGAAACCAATCTTTACTTACACAAACAAATCTTTACTTACACCAAACCAATCTTTACTTACACCAAACAAATCTTTACTTACACCAAACAAATCTTCGTTTGAGCAACCAAATGAAAACAACAAAAAAATATGGTTTCAACGAGAAAATATTTTACTGCCCCTGTAGAAACAATAAATTTGTTTATGACAAACAAACTTTGTTTGATTCAACAAAACCTTTCTCTCTGTATGGCACGGCTAACGGTCATCGTGTACATCGAGGCTATTTACATACACAATTGCCATGAACCGCGTTATAAATAATCCCTACTTCCATTTTGATACGGACACGTTCGCCACGTAAACGTTTATTTTATCATCAAACGAGATTTACTGCGGCGAAGAGTGCTTTGTTTAGGCTTGGCGTTGTCCCGTCTTGAAAAGCGTGGAGAGAAATTTGGGTGGCTTATAGTACGGACATATTTTCTGTAAATTCGTTTGTTGCGCCTTTATGCGTATCTCAGCAAATAAATGTCCTGGGAATACGACTTTTTTCCAGAAAAGAAAAAAAATTATCATAGCATGTGCAGTATTGTTTTTAAAATATTAAGATTATTAAAAAAAAAATAAAAGTGAAAATGATAAAGAATAGCAGTTTTCCTGCGCAGTTTACATAATCGGCAGGAGAAAATCAAACTGTGGAGTCTTAGTTTAATCAATGGGCTTTCATCGCGTGTAATAAAATCCCATTGTTACAGATCTCATTTGCACAGGAAAGCGTGACAGCGGAAGCACAGCACGTAGGATCAGCGCCTTGCGAGTAGGGACGACGGGACGCTGGTCGTGCGTGTTAATGTCGCCCGTATAGTTGTGNAAAAAAAAAAAAAAAAAAAAAAAAAAAAAAAATCGAGGCTATGTACATTTAACATTGAGGTCTTGATAGCCGATGCGGTTGAAGCGAGATGAGTATGGAGCACAGCCAGAATGCAAGGGCTAAAGAAATGGGAGACTCCGGGAAAACCCGCAGACCAGCGGCATCGTCCGGCACTGTTCCCACGTGTGAAACTTTGGGAGCGACCCCACCAGGGAATCTAACCAAGCTCGCCTTGGTGGGAGGCGAGTAGTATGACCACTGCACAACAGCGGCCCCTTCTTGGAAAGCGAAGCTGTTGGAAATATGAGGAGGCTCTATGATGATTATATACGGGGCTCAGTTTCTTTTCATGTCATTACAGAGCGTGTTTCTGTATTTTTATTGCATATTTCCGTAAACTTTTCCACTAATATAAGGAAATTGTTAACAGTGTGGGAAGATTGCAAACTTCCATGAAAACGCCGCTGAGCGATGGAGGCATGACGGAAAACAAAGCGAAAGCAGTGAACAGGAAGCGAAATAGTTTTATGGACGTACTCGTAGACATAGACTAGAGTAATTTTCATGAGGGAATAGTTTTCAAATTTGCATAACTACGTACG
This sequence comes from Clitarchus hookeri, assembly GCA_002778355.1. Taxonomy (NCBI): domain Eukaryota; kingdom Metazoa; phylum Arthropoda; class Insecta; order Phasmatodea; family Phasmatidae; genus Clitarchus; species Clitarchus hookeri. The sequence goes on from NQII01001790.1 coordinate 408,851, forward strand.
TGACGTTAACTGAAATTAACTTTGGATTGCCAATAGCACCAGCGTGACAAATTCAAATATTTCCAGATTTGGAACAACAGAATTTCACTCTTTATCAATCACGGTGCTCGTGCATGGAGCATTCACCAGCGCAACCTAAATAACAAGTTACAACAAATAGCAGAAAGAGTAGGTTGATTTCGGTTCTGCCGTTACCACCTAACAAAGAACTTTTTAAATCATACTCTCCTGAACCAATTTGAACGTAAACCGTAATCTCAGTATTCAATTTAACGTTTACAAAGAATTGCGTGTCGGAAAATCGCATTTAAAGTGTAACGTTTGAAATAATTGGTCGCCGAAATTGCTGTCCTGATTTTCTGAGCATAATTGTAACAAGAGACGAAAACGCAATACACTCACGCTTATGACGACGTCATAGCTTCACTTCATCAACGCATAGAAACTAGTCACAACATCTGCATCGATATTGCAACTTAATAAAAAACTTAGCAAATAATTAAAAATTGCTCACTTAAGCGCAAACGGGCTGTAGAAATATCAAATTTTAATTATTTTGATTGCAAAAGTTGAACAACTCTAACATAGTTATCCATTTTGGCAAATTTATAAGTTTTTTTTAATAACGGTAGTTAACTGTCAGCCATTTCCGTCGTGGAAGACGGTGCATGGCAGACGCTTGCTCGGGAACACGATCTGCATTGTATGCCACTGTGACGNTTCTATTTAAATATTATTACTTGTCACCTTTTCTTGGCATTGTGTACAACTGATATACACTGGAGAGCCAAAAAAACTGGTAAAGGCGTGCGTACGCAAATAACAGAGGTATGGAACCAATCGGAGTAACGCGATGCAGTCGGCAGCTAGATTGGTTACTGCTGCTACAATGGCAGGTTATCAAGAACTAAGTGAGTTTGAACGTGGGGTTATAGTATGCACATGAGAGATGAGCCATAGCATCTGCGAGGTAGCGATAACATTTGGATGTTCACGTACGACCATTTCACGAGTGTACCGTGAATATCGGGAATCCGGTAAAACATCACATCTTCGACATCGCTGCGGCCGGAAAAAGATTGCGAAAGAGCGGGAGAAACGACGACTGACGAGAATCATTAAACGTGACGGACGTGCAACACTTTCTCAAATTGGCGCAGACTGGATTTGTGGACTGCCCTGCAGGATTCATGGTGTAAATTTCCTCCTGCATACCTTCATACATTAGTAGAGCCCATGCCACGTCGTTTCGCGGCACTTCTGCGTGCTTGGAAGGGGCCCTACACGATGTTAGGCAGGTGTACCAGTTTTTTTTTTTGGCTCTTCGGTGTATATATTGGCTATGAACACTTCCCGATAGCCCTGCTTTGGAACTACTTATCTGCCTTGTTTTGTGCCCTTGCACTGGCGTTAAGACGTGGAACTACTTCTGCTGTCTCGCTGCCAATTTTACAGGAGGCGGATGTTTGCGCTATTTCGGCTTATACAGTCTTGTAGAGGGATTTTTTTTTTCAAATTTTGATAGGTTAATTTTCAATGTGCTTAGCGGTGAACTATCTGTTTTGTCCATTAATGGTTACTTCCAACTTATCTGAAGCCCTGCTAAATGCCTAGATCCAGGGCGTTTCTCCGGCTCATGCAAACAAAGCATAACCAAGTCTAGAAAATTGCACCAAACGGACAACGCACCACATTCGTGCGCTCTCAGTTTCATAATATTCTGTATGGGAACTATTTCTTACCGGGGATTACCAACACACCTATTTTCTTATTTTTTTATTTTAGTTTAATTAGAATTAAAATATTATAAATTAAAGATAAAACAATTGTAATAATTATATTTAATAAAAAAAATATATTTTTCTGTCAACAAAAGTATAAAACGCTTGAGGGACATGATATATTCAGGAAACAACTAAACACCGCATATATGGGGTGATTTTTCAAATGTTTATTGGAAAAAGCGTGAATAAACCGCGAATATACTATATATTTCGTTACCAACAAATTTTTCGCCTCCACGAGCAAAGAGTTTAAGAACGTTGGCGGGTTGGGGGGAGGGTGTTGTTGTTAGTTCGGTGGAGAGATTTGGGCAGCTCTTAACATCGAGGTCTTGAGAGCCGATGAGGGTGAAGTGAGGAAAGTGTGGAGCAGCTCCGGAATGCAAGGACGGGGGAAACGGGAGATCCCCGAGAAAAACCCGCCGACCAGCGGCATCGTCCGGCACGATTCCCACGTGGGAATAATTCCGTGAGCGACCCAGCCGGGAATCGAACCAGGTATCGCCTATGTGGGAGCTGAGTAGTCTAACCACTACATCACCACGGCCCCATTTTTTTGGTGTTAGTAATCAGACCTGCAAGTGGCGACCAACTCGGGGACCCGCGGAACCGAGGAATCATCCCGAGCATAGACTAAAAATTAGTTAGACCACTCATTCGTCTTCTGCGCACGTATCCAACTTGGCCCTACCCACAAGGAACACATCTGTCAAAGTCACATGGTCAACAATGATAAACGTGTATCTTAACAGGTTAATGTNGCGCACGTATCCAACTTGGCCCTACCCACAAGGAACACATCTGTCAAAGCCACATGGTCAACAATGATAAACGTGTTTCTTAACAGGTTAATTTTTTAAGACGATCACTTTTATATGAATGAAATAATTTCACAAATTTGAATTAATTCTAGCTGCATCACGAATTGGTTACAGGAAGTATGACAACGTCTCAAAGCACTTGTTTACTAAACAGTGTTCTAACCTCAAATCCAATCCACGCCGTTTTTGCTAGACTTGTTGGCAGAAAAGCGGTTCAGTGTTGGGACACGGAGATTGGTTGTGCGCATCCAGCGAGATCGGTCTACCTCATCTTTAGTCCATGGTCCCGAGTCTCGAATATTATGCCGTTACTCTAGACCTACCCCCCCTCCCCTATTAGAGAGCAGGAAGAGATAGAGCGTCGTCAGCAGCGGCTTAGCAGGGCGCACCCCCGAGGGCGAGGCGATTAGACCCGTGCATCCAGACAAATGTGGCGGGCACGTCGTCGCGCCATAAAGCAGCCCGGCACACAATGGCGGCTGCCGCGGGAGCCTTCGCTGCGCCCGGCGAACATTCTTGTACGAATATAGTCCCTCAAATCCCTCCGCCGGTGCCACCAACCACATGCTCACCACCCGCCTCACATTACGTCACTCTTGTCCACACACAAACACGTCATCACGCGTTGGGGGAAATTACTTCCAACTTTTATGAAGCTCTTCTGAAGATCTACTCTCAAGCTATTCCTCCGCCTCGTGCAAACAAAACTAGAAAGTTACACCAAAAGGATGGCACACCATACATGTGCGCACTCGCGTGAGATCTATGTATTACTGGGCGGTACCAAAACATGTATTTATGTCCGTGTCTTTATTTATATTACTTATACAATATATATTGTAATTAATAGATGTATTGTAAATAAAAGTCCAATTTAACGAATCGTGTCGGACGATGCCGCCGGTCGGCGGGTTTTCTCGTGGAACTCTCGTTTCCCCAGCCCTTTTATTCCGGCGTTGCTCCATATTCACCTCGCTTCACCTTCATAGGCTTCTCTAGACCTCGATGTTAAGAGCAGCCCATATCGGTTAACTTATTATTTAACCAAAAGTAAAATACTTTTACGTTAAAGGAAGTGAAAAATGCAAGAGATGCGCAATACATTTAAGGAACAAATATGCCATACAGTGAAATATGTGGGGTTATTTTTCGAAGTTTTTATTTAAAAAGTGTGTTAGATACTCTGAATAGACTATACAAGCATGCTGATATGCTTGTAGAACATTTCCGTAGCAGCTACCAAACGTCTGTGAATTTTCCAACTGTTCTATTTGTATGGGGGACAACGCAAATATTGTCGACGTCCACTCTTAATCTGAATCAGTGAGAATTTCACCGTTTCAATCAGTTAACAGTATCTGACTGATTCAATGGTCACTTCAGTGAATTTAACAGATGATTCAGTGAAATAAATGCCAGTTTTCCTTATCTTATAGATTGAGTGACATTTTCCACTGATTCAATAGTAATTTTTTTCACTGTTTTTCAGTGATTTTTTTTTGGACTGGTGAATCAGTTAATAATCGTGTAAAAATGGTCATCAAACAACGTGTAAAATTGGCCGCTTATCATTGTGTATCAATTGAAATAACAATGCATTAACTAATAAAATCAATACAAAACACTTTCTAAAGTGCGTGTCGTATTTCAAAACACCATTTTATGAGGTAACATGAACATTCAGTCTTTCATTCCGTTTTTACGTATTTCATTTCGTTTATGTCATGTTATCATTAAAGCGCTTGGTTTGACGATTAAATCTGCCTATTATGTGGTGAAGAGAGTGCACCCATATGTACTATTCATTTTAACAATCATAACCGTGCCAATCAAATAAAAAATGAAAAATAAGGCCATACTATTTAAAACTACACGCTTTCGATGAGGAAACAAATACATATATTTTCCTCTTTCTTATTAACATAACATGGTATCTCAGATGGAATGGCAACGGTATAAAAGGGTACTTGAAAGGTGATGTGAGTTCAATCACGGCCAACTACGAGGAAAACTTTTACTTTTTTAATTTACGGTAAATGGCACAATATAAATAGTAAACTATCGTAAATATGTTTATTTCTCATAATTATTTGGCTAACTTCAATAAATACAATATTAAATTATCCACTGCAGTTGGCCGTCACTTACTCTATCAGTGAAATTGTTTCACTTCACTAATTTAATCAGTGAAAATGTTTCACTAACAAGCAGTGGTTTTCCACTGATTCTAAGTGGAGCCATTTTCACTAATTCGAGAAGTTGAGTTTCACTGCGAATAAGTGGTTTTCCACTGATTCTAATTCACAATGTCCGTCACAGAATATTTGAGAATACTGAAATGAAACACTCGCTTACACCGCTAACTCCAGTTGCACTGAAGTCGATTGCGTCTGTTGCAATGATGAATTTCACATAAAAACCACATGTAGGCCTATGTGCTACGACAATGTATTGTGTATGACTATATGCAACTGAAATTTCAATTATTCATTTGTAAAAACTTACAGTACAAACACATGGGTGCATATTAGGAAACTTGTCCCACATGTGGGGGCAAGAATCCTGTTACATTGGGGTAAGATTCCTATTGGCATCTAGTAGATTTGACATAGCTCTTTCCCAAATAATCAGTACAGGGTTCCTTCCACCTTGATCTATATTCGGCACACATAATCCAGTCCAAAGTTGGAGGCTTTTCGTATATTGCACCTTAATCACAACAGAAATAATCCACCTTACCAGAACTTGCCATGCCTTCCTTGCCATCTGAAGTCAATTTGCGTTTTGCTCCGACACCTTTGATCTTCAAGCTTACTGGTTTTGATTTTACTGTCGTTCTCTTTAGGTTAGGCCTTTTTTTTTTGTTTCACTTTGTTATGAGAAAATGTTAGCATATGGCGACGATGTGAGTATTTGAAACCTTTTTAGATGTCTGCACGTCTTTTTTGAAGACTAGATTTTTAGAAGGGCCTAATTATTTCTGGCAAAACAGAACACTTTACAGGAGTGGACACATTTCTAAGACAAGCTTTGGAGGAGACGTCAATAGAGCTACCTGTAGCAATTCTTTACTAATATTTACATCGCCACTTTCAGTTGGAGTGTTTGTCAAAGTGGTTTCCACAAATTTTGAGATGTGCTGCGAAGTATAAGCAAGTTGTATTTCTGCACTCATATGGTTCGCACTGTCACCAGAAGGTGTCTATTGATTGTCATTATTATTTGGAAGGGGCCTGCCAGAAATTTCAGATGGAAGAAAGTCAACTTCAGAAAAAAAAATATCGGGATACATTTGGCAGTATGCCACATGACTGAAAGTCTTTGGCTGTAATTCCAATCGTACCTGCCTTTTCATAAGCCAGCCGAAACAATTTAGCATTTTGAAATTGCGTTTTGCATCTACCAGGATGCAATAACATCCATTTCACTAAAATCTGTTTGTACTGTATTACTATTCATTAATTCTGCCGTAGAAAACTGTTGCCAACAGACTACTTCCAGGCTGATAATTATTATTTTACCAACATCTTTATTTCCTTCTGTAAGCCACGGTATTTCTTTTTTTATAACATGATGTCTATATAACTTTTATTTGTGTAAAACAATCAAACTGTATAAGTTCTGAGTATATAAAAAAGTTTGAAAGATTTTAATAACGTACATAATATTGTAGGGAAACAGTTCGTATAATCGTTTGTGCGGACTCTTGCCCCAGGAAACTTGCCCCAACAAACCATGCAAATGTATTTCGCCGACTACATTTAAAAGTAGCATGATTAAAATTACACCCTCATATAAATACAAAAAAAATACATACATGTTGCGTAAATGTATATATTCTTAGACAAAATTAATTAGTTTCAGTTCTGCAAGCTCTTATTTATCACAAAAAAATTACATCAGACGTCAATCCAAACAGATAGTTGAGACCGCATTCCCATTAAAGGCGGCAGCAGGCAACCAGCATTGCCCAGTGCGTGGAAAGCATTTCAAAAATGTCCTATATGAACGGTAATGCTATCTAACGGCGAATGCGAGAACTACGACGTCGTAGGACACTTGCCCCATGCGGACCCTTACAACACATTACCCTACTCACTCCTTTCAAGAAAAAAAAATTGAGAGCATGTTTTCTGCACAAATACGAGCGTTATTCGGAAAGTAAGGTCCGAATCGCCGTAGCTAATCGAATGTCACGCAAACATTGTAACGCGCATGCGCACCGACTCCCGGCATGCCTTGCTCGTCAAACGACGCCATTTGCATTGGTATTGTTGCAGTGTGCTGTTTAAAGTGTTTTAAACAATTGATCAGCCCGCCGACTGTGAAATACGGCCAGTGATTCGGTTTTTGATAGCAAGGAACTTTTCAGCAACGGAAGTTCATCGACAGATAAGTCAAGTGTATGGCCCTAATGCGATGAGTGACAGCAACGTGCGTAAGTGGGTGAGAGCTTTCAAGGACGGACGGGAAAATGTCCATGATGAGCCCCGATCAGGCCGACCATCAGTTATCACAGAAGATTTGGTCAAAGCCGTGGCCGAAAAGATGCGTGAAGACCGGCGATTCACAATTTCAACTTTAGCATTGGAATTTCCGAATGTGGGTAGAACAACTTTGCACAAAATTGTCTCTGAAAATTTGCAATTTCACAAATTGTGCGCACATTGGGTTCCCATGCTGCTTCTGAGGAACGCCAAATGAAAATAATGGCTTGTGCTCTTAATGTTTTGGACCGATATCATAAGGAAGGTGGTAAATATTTAGAGAAGATTGTCACAGGGGACGAGACGTGGGTTTCTCACATGACTCCAGAGTCTAAACGCCAGTCAATTTAGAGGGTAGAAAACTGACATTTTGAGATAAAAAAGGGGAAAAAGGAAATTAATGGTTGCTGTGGTTGGCTCCTGGCCCCTACTTCCCCATTCCCTTGCACCATAACGCAGATAATTACTGTACTAATATATTTTGAAGCATTCACTGGAATATATAAAAGATTATTTCAAGATAAATAAATATGCAGGAAATACCGAATATAAATCAAATTCGTATATAGTTAAATTTTATTCAGATATTTCACTGAAAGAATATGTATATTAGAAAAACTGTTCATTTGCTGAATTGAGATCTTTAGCAAATAAATATGAAATACATTCATATGGAATGACAGCACAATATATTAAATAGAGTAATCAAATCTCTTTACAAATCACCAAGAAGATTTTATAACCAAAAATAATGAATCATTTAACGTAATATTTTCTAAAATAAACAATAAAAAATTAATTAAATAATTGAAGAAAAGAAAATTGGATGGAAATCAGCTGCCTTTAAACCAAGAATACAAATTTATGTAATCAACAACGAAGAACATTATAAAATTCCAAAATAATTTCTAGAATAAAACTCAATATAAATTATTTCAAGAGAAACGAGTACTTTAAGGTTTCCTAATGTAAAATCAAAAAAAGTTGATATAACTTTTTTGAATGTAAATGTAGTATTGAATGGTTAATTAAAAAATATGGAAAATAAACTGGAAATGTATTTTGGAACAATAAATTCAATAATTTGCTGATGAACAAATATAGTGGACGCCTTAAATAATTTATTTATATGTATTTTTAACTAAAATGTCTAAATCTGAAGCCGAGGTTCGGCATGGTCATTAAACTCAATAAATAATCTTGAAACTTGTCTAAATAAATACAATCCATTGAATGGTTGATCATACATACAATTAACAGACAAAATTAAAGCTATTGAAGCCTCTATCAATGCAAAAATTATGTTAAAAAATATTTAATTTATCCTGTAACGTTATATAAACCAGACAAAACTCCAAAAGTATAAAACTGTTGTTCCAGATATTTACAAAATCTTAGAAAGTTGTGAAGTTTCAATAAAAATTCATAAATACCTAAATTTGATAAAAAAAAATTTTTTTCGTAAATGTTTATTCATTTGATGAAAAATATGTATTTACCCATTACAAATAATACAGAACAAAACAGATACGCACATACGTTAACTGTATTTTACTGATGAAACAAATAGTCATTACTGTTAGATCAAAGATTTATCAAATTTAATTTCAGTACACTATAGTTAACATAATTGAAAAATCGTTCGTTGTGACGGATGTCTACGAATATTTTACTGTAAAGAAAAATTAAATAACCACGAAGAAGATTGTTATAAAATAAAGGAGCAATATTATATGTGCCATACTTTTGAAAAATAATATTTTCCAAAAGTGATAAAAATACATCAAGAATTCCTGTCGTAATTTATGCAGATTTCGAATGTTTGTTGAGAAATAAGGACCGTCTCTGAAAAACCTAATGTAATTTATTATAATAATTATGAACCAGAAAGCTTTTCTTGTTATACTAAATAAAGTAACGGCATTTATAAAATACCGATAGAGTATATTGGTAAAGATGCACCAAAAGTTTTCATCGAAATATTAAAGAAAGTCGTAAGAAATTATGAAAATTTATGGCAAAACCCTGTTATGAATGACATAACTGAGGAAGAAGATTAAAACTGAAAATTAAAAAATATATCACATTTGTAAATAAACAATTTAAGTTTTCCTAAAGTCAAGAAATACGTGTGTTGAATTTAAATAGTAAAGTCGAATTGTATTAATATCTTAATACTGAAGAAAATGAAATGATGACCAGAAATATTTACTAAAAGAGTATACACTATATATTCAATAAATTGTCTTAAAATAAAGCAAATTTTAAAGACCACGATGACTTGACAGGGAAATATGAAGAAGTAGCACATTCTTATTTTTATTTTTATTATCTATATCCAATCTTCATAACAATTTACATTCACAATTTATATGTATATGATTAACATCTATTTATAAAAGAATCTGGAAAATATGAGGAATATATAACTTAAATACTTAACAATGAGAAAACATTATATTTCATTTAGTAAGAAATTCGACTATGGTTTAGAGCTAAAATTCATTGATACTTTCAAGTTCATGAGTTAGAGAATTTATAATTGTGCCAAAACCTTAAGATAAAACAATATAGAGAAACATAAAATTCTTCAATAATGAACAGTTAGATCTTTTATTCAAAAAGTGTGCCTATCCCTATGAATATATAAATTCCGAAGAAACATTTAAAGAAGCAAATAAGACATCAAATGTTTAATTTTACTTAATATTGAATGAAGCACATATCTGTAACGAAGACTATGATGCAAACATGTATGGGAACAATTCAATAACCAAATTTAGAAGAATAAACACAATTTTAAAATAAAATAATTACTTATTAATTTTAGGTGACATATTCGAAAATTTTAGATATGTCTGTTAAAGAAAATATAACTTATATCTGGCATGGTATTGCATACCTGTCTTATCTTCAGATTAAATGTTGCAAATTAAATAAATTGAATTAGATCAATAGAATGACTAAGATAAAATGTTATTCTTAGAAAAAGCAGTCCGAGATGAAATTTTTCAGTGCTGTAAAATGTATATTAAGGCAAATAATAAATAAACAATTAATTACGACAGAAATAAGCCCCATATTATTTAATGTATCTGGATGCAAATCATTTGCATTGTTGAGCAATGGCAGATATTTTACCACATAAAGGATTTTAATGGATAACTCAAGAATTAGATTCCGAAGAAGTAGCTAAATGCATAAGTAATCTACCAAATTATACGGAAGATGTTTTCATTCTGTAAATAGATTTAGATTACCCAAATAAACTACTTTATAATCATTAAGATTTCCCCCCCTCTCCAGAAGGAAGATATAATTTAGTAACCACTCTAGAAGATAAAGACAGGCCCTTTTTACATTATAGAAAATTTAAATTATGCATTGAACAAGGTTCAAAAATGAAAAATTTTCACAAAGCGTTAAAATTCAAACAATCAAAATTTGCTTAAAATATATACTGATCTCAATATACAAATGAGAAAAAATCAGCTAATGATTTTGAAAAGGATTTTTATAAACTGATGAAAATTTCTGTTTATGGTAAAACTATGGAAAATATAAGAAAAATAATAGACATAAAACTAGTTAGTAATTATAATTAAATAAATTTATCTGTAAGCCTAATTATGATAGAGTTACTACTTTTACGAATACATTTTCAGCTCTTCACATGATTAAAACTATATTAAAATTTAACTAACAAATATAAGTAGAAATGTTAATTTTAGAAATATTAAAAATTTTATGTAAAATTATTACTTGAAAATAATGAAACTTAAGTACTTATGCTTAATATATATTGAATTGGGTTTTCAAGACACTTGTTATTTAGTGTATAACATTAAAAAAACTAATATGTTTAAGTAGATATGAAAGAATGGTCAATGAATTTTACACTAGTGATTATTCACAAGAAAATATATATAATACAGAAAAAGTGAACAAAACGTTTTTGGTAAGATTAAATATGAAGATAATGATTAAAATTATGACATAATTTAATGAACTAGGTGCAAAAATATATGCACTAAAAGTTTATAAAAAAAACGTCAAAAGGTGTTAAAATTGAGTTGTTGAAAATGAAATTACATTTGGTGAATATAAGAACTGTCTCTTCAAAGAAAAGAAAATATTCAAAAACTCAACCTAATAGGATCATAAAAGCACGAGGTAAATACAGTTCAGATAAACAATATAGATTTAAATTATAAAGTTAATAAAATACACCGAAGAGCCAAAAAACTCGTATAGGCGTGCATATGGAAATAACAGAGGTATGGAACCAATCAGAGGAACGCGATGCAGTCAGCAGCTAGATCGGTTACTGCAGCAAGAATGGCCGGTTATCAAGATTTAAGTGAAGTTGAACGTTGTGTTATAGTCGGCGCACGAGAGATGGGACATAGCATCTCCGAGGTAGCGATAACATTTGGATGTTCGCGTACGACCATTTCACGAGTGTACTGTGAATATCGGGAATACGGTAAAACATCACATCTTCGACATCGCTGCGGCCGGAAAAAAGGCCGTGAAAGAACGGGACAAACGACGTCTGACGAGAATAATTAAACGTGGCAGACGTGCAACCCTTTCTCAACCAAATTGGCGCAGATTGGATTTGTTGACTGCCCTGCAGGATTCATGGTGTGAATTGCCTCCTGCATACCTTCAGACATTAGTCGAGGTCATGCCACGTCGTCTTGCGGCACTTCTGCGTGCTCAGGAAGGGGGGAGGGAGGGGGTGGCGCCACGCGATATAAGGTAGGTGTACCAGTTTTTTTGGCTCTACAGTGTAATAATTTTAGAAAAGAAAAAACATGTTTCCTTATGCATAAAATCAAAAAGAAGATAAAAAATTAATACCGAACAAAAACGAAATATTGTAAAACACATAAGAAATAAACTCATAGTTTGGTAAATTAAATATTTGTGAAGATAAATACGGAGATGAAGATAATATAGCAGGTTCATAAATAATAGAATCCCTGAAACTTTGCTTTTGGTTCATAACTGGCGATGATTATTGTTTAAAAGTTATGAATTCATCATTTTTAAAGAACATATCATCAGCTAATTGCAATGAACATTTATTTTTTTCTTGCACCATAAATTTTGTCTTTATCTATTATTGAATAAAATTTCAGGACCTAGCATGTATTTTAATCGTACACCAAATTTATTATTGAATTTATTTTGATGTCCTATTTTATTTCTCTCATTATCTGGCGCTAAATAAATTTCATTATTTAAAAGTTGATCATATTCATTGATAGTTTTTTTCAAAAATCTATATCATGCTTCCCTTTAGCAATAATACATTTCTGATTTGTATATGCGATTGTTATTTCATTATTATCATCTTAGGTATTAATTTTTGCTGTAAGAAATCCAATCAATGCAAATGAGTTATCGTGGCTAATATCAATGTGATGTTTCTTCTTCATTACAGAACTAATATTTATTAACTTATTGTCCATTTATATACGAAAAACTGTTATACTAAATTAATAAACTTGATTGTAGTGTTAGCGTTTTGATTTCATAAGAAAAATAAATAAATAAAAAGAATTGTTAACTATTGTTTGACAATATTAGAGAAATAATAGTTGATATATCTAACTGTTGAATACTAGTTTAATGATTAAATTTATATACAAAATTTAGAGGATAAATTACAAAAAATTTCGTGTGTCCTCAAAAGGTTTATATGGAAAAAATCGGTTACTATTTTCATAATAATCAAGAAGTGATTCCTTTAGATAAATGTGAAAATAATAATCTTATTTTCGATGACGTAATTAGATATACACACGATACTATAATAGTTTATTTTGCTAGATGTATACACAAAAACTTTGATGTATTTTATTTAGTTTAAAACTACCAAAACCTTTAGTGAGATATAACATAAACTTTTTCTTTACTTTTTGACAGAATGTTACTAGTTTGAAGTGTGTGTGTGTGTATATATACATATATCGTTTGAAAGAATGGCTGTACGAGGATGAGTGAATGGTTGTATGAATGGTTGTGTGGACAGTTGTTTAAATGGCTGTTAATTGTTAAAAATTAAATTAAAAATATAAAGAGTCTCTCACAGATGCCCTTCAAATGTAATGAAATATCAGTTTTATTTATCAATGAATAATGTATATATTAATAATTAATTAATTAGTATTGCTAAGTATTTATTAATTTTTCTTGTGTAAACGAAACTGTTAGTGGTTATGGAAAACAAATATGAAATTATTATATCAGATAGGCAATTAAATATTTTTGAGTTTATCAATAAAAATAATTATGAAATAAAATTATGTTTTCAATTTAAAGATAGATGGATTCCTTCGTTTAAAGAGAAAAATATTTTAATTACAAACGAAATTAATTACTATTTATATTATAGTCCATATTTAGAACCTACAATTTTGAAAAACTATAAAGGTAAATATAATAATGACTTGCTTAAAAAAAAAAAATTTGATTGTATTGAAATAGAACATGACAATCCTTTAGCTTTATTAGATGAATATATTCAAAATTATATACACAATCTAAGGCACAATAATAATCTTGATTAAAAAATTTGGATTTTATTAACAGTTGGCAGTTTTAGATAATCAGTTATGTTTATTACTAAAAAATGTAAAGAAATTAGAAATGATAATTTAACATAACAAAAATGCTATTAGATTTTGTAAAGTATACTGCTAATGAAAATATATAAAGATAAAATTTTTTTTAACTTTTTGCTTACAAAAATATAATAAATTATTAGCTATTATTCAAAATGAAATAAAAGCCAAACAATAAAAATAAAAATATATTACATTAAAATTGAACTGGCATTAAACAATTTAAAATATGAAATAAATATTATTTACATTGCTACAACTAAACGATATGATGAACAAAATTGTTTGAAAGTGAGTGGTACTAAAAATTTATTTAGAAATAGATTACCAATTTCCAATCCTTTCAGATCTCAAGACGATAGAATGTTTTAGGTTCATCGTTATGAAAGCCACAAATATATTCTCATAAAAACATATTTCAATATATTAAAACCATTTTAAAATGAAGCAGAAAAAGAATGGTATCAAATATATTATATTGAAGACTTAGATGAAATTATTAGATTTATTTGTAAAAAAATAATAGTTATGTGGATTTAATTAATGACAAGGAAAAATTAAATATATTTAAATATTTTCATTAAAGAAACAACTAATATGGAACTAACATGTTTTTAAACAGACATTAACAACAAAAATAAAACAATGAAAATAAGAAAAGTTTTAACACTTTGACTGCCACCATACTTTTCGTAAAATTTGTATATTTGTCATGGACGTTGGATTGAATTTATAGCTTTAGTTTAATAAGAAAAAAAAATATCGTAATTTATAGATAAATATATGGAAGATGTTACAGTCTCACTTCAGTAATTGTCATCCACATGACCAGAATCAAAATACAGCTGTACATCATATTGATGCACATGGCAGTAAAAGTGTTTAATTAACATGTAGTAGATGATTTGCCAATCAAAGAGTTTACAGAATTTGTTACTAAAGCCTACAATGTATGTGATGATAAGAATATTATAAGTATAAAATCTATATTAAAAAAATATATAAAAAAATGTATTACATTTAAGAAAATTCCTGTTTGGAACAATGCTTCAAATGTAATCAACATTATAAATACTTATGTTAACCTTAAGTTTTAATCATCTCAAAATGTTTATAGTTTAATAAATGCTACATAAATATCGATTCTATCTCCATCGAAATCAAATAAAAATTAAACGTAGTTAAATTTTAATATTGTCTTATTGTCTATATACACCTATAAATTTTTCTACATTAAAAACATTTATCATACATTAACACCATTTTGAAGTAACAGAGTTATATAAAATAAGAGAGCTACTCTTTTTTAATATACAGGTATAATTTATAAATGAAAAATTTATTCAGAATTTAATTTTATACAACACAATTTTGATTTGTCCATGAATTATTTGCTTAAACATAAGTGTTATATTCTTCTTAAATAGTATTTGTAAATAAAACCATTTTATTATAGTTAATATAGCTCCATCAGTATATTTATTTTCGTGGTCCATATGTTTATTTTCGTTAACAAATAAGAAAGTCTTTTTGTTAATTCACACTATTTATTTTTAAAAGAATAGTTTGTTATTTTTAATATTGTCTGTGTTGTCACCAATGGAAATATTTTGTATATTTCCTTTAAACCATATTTTTCGTTATTCAAATTAATACTTTCAGAAATATTTTTACAGAGATTAATGGTAGACATTTCAAATGTTTGACTCCTGTAATTTATTCTTTGGATTCTTGTAATCTTTTATTTAAATGTTCTCTTCTTTATGAATCAGGAGAGCTGTTATTTGTGAATAATTCTCTATCAAATGACGTTTGCTTTGGTGTTTGTGAACAATCGAAATTTTTGCTGCAACAGGAAATAATGCTGTTATAAAATTTTTTAAAATTAGTTATAAAGTATTGACAATTTTAAGAAACAAATATTTCCTTTGACAGTTGAGACTAAATGAATTTAAAGATTTATGATAGAATAGAAAAGGATATGCATATAGGTAATGGAATTNTTTATTCTTTGGATTCTTGTAATCTTTTATTTAAATGTTCTCTTCTTTATGAATCAGGAGAGCTGTTATTTGTGAATAATTCTCTATCAAATGACGTTTGCTTTGGTGTTTGTGAACAATCGAAATTTTTGCTGCAACAGGAAATAATGCTGTTATAAAATTTTTTTAAATTAGTTATAAAGTATTGACAATTTTAAGAAACAAATATTTCCTTTGACAGTTGAGACTAAATGAATTTAAAGATTTATGATAGAATAGAAAAGGATATGCATATAGGTAATGGAAGTTCTCACTCTGCTAATGCCTACGTTTAGAATAACAAGGATAGATACTGTTGGTAGCTATCCCAAAAAAGTTACTATNTTCTCACTCTGCTAATGCCTACGTTTAGAATAACAAGGATAGATACTGTTGGTAGCTATCCCAAAAAAGTTACTATTAATGTTTTAAATAAATATTTTCCTTTTCAGTTTTGTTGAGTAGAAATTTGGAAATTAGTGGACAAAATAATTTTTGAATGACTACAAATAAATTACAGGAAATTTACAACACATTATTTTGGTTTGTGTAAAACTACATTACACTCTTAAGAAGCAAATACTGTAGACATAAAATTATTTATAAATATGGAGATACATAAACGATTGTGTATCTTTCATGAAACACTATGATGTAAATATGCAGTATTTTTCTTGTGCTAACACAAGAAAGTATTTGGCAACTACTCCCCACAAAACTATTTGTAAAACAAACATATAATTTTACTTACTACCTACTGACGAAAAATCGATCGTCAATCACAGAAACAATGTTAAAATGCTACAAAAACGAATATGTTGCTGTTACGCCAGTTATTACTTTTTAAGAGTTTAAAATGTTTTAAATGCGAAAAAAAAGTTACATTTTCAACTAGACGTAAAGTTAGAAAACTACTACTGCTCGTACGCTGACCACAATAAACTTATTTATCTAGACTTTAAATAATGCGTAATTAATAAAAAGGAATCTAATTTATTTAAATAGTGTTGAGTTGACCACAAAATTGCTATTACAAATTTTATACCCGACAATCCACGTCCACGTATATTATTTGGTAATGATATGGGAATTTTAGAGTTTCTAATTACCCCGGGTACTTATTTTCAAAATGGCCAAAATTAAAAAATTTAGGGTACACTGTTATATCTCGGGAACTATTAACCGATTTCAACCAAATTTAGTACGTTGACAGCGCATGAAATATACACCGAAATTAGGAAGGGATGATCCTATAAGTAAGCCATTTTGGAAGGGTATGTAAATAAAAAAATTAAGCATTTCCGTAAAATCTCGGAAACCATTTTTCTGATTTAAACCAAATTTGGTACGCTGACAGTGAATTATGTAAGCATTGCATTTAGAAACGGATAATGTCATTGATTCACGATTTTGTAAAATAGTGCAAATAGAAAAATAAAGCTTTTGCATTATATCTCGAGAACAATTTAAACCAAAATAAACCAAATTCGGTTCATTAGCAGTGCATCATGTAAGCATTGGATTTAGAAAGTTATTGTGTTCTTAATTCTCAATTTCGGAAGATAGTGAAACATGAAAAATAAAGCTTTGACGTTATACATCGGTAACTACACTACAGACTCCTGCCATATTTGGCATTAAAGTAATACTAGTGTAGGTTATGTTCATATAATCAATTTAAATTGAANACTACAGACTCCTGCCATATTTGGCATTAAAGTAATACTAGTGTAGGTTATGTTCATATAATCAATTTAAATTGAAAATACACATACTTTAAAAATTGAGAAAACATAGCTAATTTTGGAATATTTTCAATATTGACAATACCGTTTAACCGTTTCGACCAATATTGTTATGCTGAATGTATATTTTACAAACATCAAATGCCTAAAAACATAGCCTCTTTTGTTCGTCATTTTGTAAGATGGCGCCATGTGAAAAATAAAGTCAGCTCGGGAAACAATCAACAGATTTCATCTCAATTTCACACTCAAGTAATAATACAGTACGTCAAGTAAATCGCCATGTTTTAGCGCGACAGACATTTTAGACCATTATGCTATATATATTAAACCTTGTAACCAGTTCCAATTTAACTTTGTATGTTGGCAGTATCTATGCAAGCATCAAATAAGCTAATATTTCAACTCATTAGTCAGCCATTTTGCACGATAGCACTAGATGAAAGATAAATATTTGGTCTTATCTCGTGAAACAATTAACAGATACCCACCAAATTCAGGCTACAATTAATGCTTTTGTAGTCATCTATATGTATATGACTTAATTAGGTAGTCACGTATTTTTTAAAGAACAGTCGTGTAAATATTTTAGGTTAGTAAGCCATATGTCCGAAACTATTTCTACCGACTTTCATATGTAGCAGGATCTGTGACAGCATAGAATGTGCCAAAACAGCATTAAAAATAGCAGCACCGGAGAAACTGAAACTTTTATGTCATATTTCCGGGACCAACCAATCGATGTCCACCAAACTTTGCCCGTAAGTACTGCTACAGTAGGTCGTGTTTTAAGTGTCAGGCTTTATTTACAGCATGCCAGTCATATAAATAATTCAGATACGTTTGTTATATCTGTTAAACAGTTTAATCGCTTTCGATAAAACTAAGTATGGAGAGAGTAGCCATCAGAAGCACCAAATTTGGTTATAAAGATAATATTTTGCCGACTTTTTGTAAGATAGTGCCAGGTGATAAAATGCAAAATTTTTGCCATACCTCAGGAAAAATCAAAGAAATCCCACCAGATTTTGCACACAAGTAGTACTACACTGGGCTATGTAATCTTACGTAACTTTTGTAGGTCAGACATTTTTTTCCAAAATGGCGTAATATAAATTATTAGGTAATTTAATCATATCTGTTAAATAATTTGACAAATTTCAAACAAACATTTTATATTGACATCACCTATTAGACGCATCAGATGTGCGTATACTAAGCCTGTGTTTAGGACTTTTTGTACGATTGCGCCAAATGAGAAATTAAGTTTCATGCCATATCTCTACCAGTCAACCTATTTAAACCCAATTCTTCACACAAATAGTGCTACTGTAGGTCATGCAAACTTTCATAATTTAAGTGATTCACGCACTTGTTTTTAAAATTATATGCCTGTACATACTTGAAATTTCTAAACAAAGTCTAACCAAACTTTCGAATGATTACTACCGAAAGTGATGCTTTAAATCCTGCCTCGGTAATATAGTTGTCTGCACGCTAGCTTACGGCACGAGGCATTCTTTGTTCGAGTCCCAAGTAAGGCACGTATGTATTTGTAATGTTTCACTAGTATTGCATTTGTTTATGGTTGCATCTCTAGTGATATCGCTATCAACGTGACGTCAATACCAAACTATCATATATAAAACATAAAATTGTTTGCATCAATGTAGAGGAAAGAAGGCTCATTAGTTATATCGATAACTTCTTGTTTATTTATTCCAACGAAGTCGCCTTTTATTTCAATATGGAATGACCATTATTTAAAACCTTCTTGCCACAGAGCCCTACATATGGGAAGTGACTTTAATGATCTACACTCTACACAACATAAAACAGCATCCAATAAGGTGATTCCATCGCTTGTAACATATATAATTCCTTGTGGAGAGTAAATTCCGTAGTATCATTAACACCTACTGGTCAATGTCTCAAGCGGAAAAAACATTTTCATCATTCGCGGTATATTACAGTGTGCTGCAAAATATTTTGTTCGTTACTACTGTCATGAATGAGGGCTGCTTCACCCTAATCATTAACCTATCCGCAACCCACATCGTAACATATGTGGGTAGAAGGGGGTCACCTGAGCTCACTTGCTTGGTTTTTCTTGCTACTAGTAGGGTTTCTTTCGTCTATTTCCATTTCTGCGCTGCGATGCGAGAGGTCTCTTAAGACTTATGATGATATACTTTTAACCATTAACTTTTACTTAAGGGGAGAGAAGGTACTTAAATCATAAAAAAAATTAACTACTCAATTAAAATGTTAAATTCCTTTCTAATAATGTTTTAAATGAAAGAGAACAGTCGACATTAATAAATTACAAATCTTCCTTTGATAAAAAAACTAATTAAATAGAGTAAGTGCAATTCCAAACAGAACATCAATTTCTCTTTATGTCACTGAGAAAAACATTAAATATCTGTGTATCATGCAGTCTAAGTGCCGTTGCCAAGGGGAGCCCGTATAAAAAATTTAACTAAATACTTAAACTAGCGCAGGTCGACTACCTTGTGGGGTCCTACCTTAATCTTAAAGTTAACCAGCTTCTACATTACGGTTTATCTACGTCCCTAGGAGGCCACGATTATCTCCTGTCATCCCTCGAGAAGGGGGCAACACCTCCAGTGGTTGGACCTATCACACACACATCTCACAGCTCACAGCACTGTAATCCCGCGATTTCTGCGCATCTCGGCGACTTCTTCCATATTCATGTGAAATCGCAATACACGACCGCACCCTAGGCTATAACGACGCTTAGCCCAGTCTTAAACCATGTCCTGGACTCAGACCAGCAATCGAGCGTACGCACAGTTTAGAGACTGGTCAACGACTCCTGTCCCCGCGGTCCAAGTCTCACAACGGCTGATTTGCGAGACCCTGGCCGGTGAACTCGGAGCCTGGCCAGTAGCTCCGGGCGCACACATTTCGCAATAGGCTGGGCCGTATCACACCACTCAAACTTCACAATTTGCGAAATCAAGAACTTAACTACCCGGGCCAGCCAACGTCCTCTGAAAATCGTCAGCTCAGCATACACGTCAATGCCGCCCGCCTACTGTAAGAACTTCCGGGTACCACACTTTCTCAGTCAAGACAAAGAAAACTCAGCATAGAACGCCGATAAAAACAAATGTCAAAATTTTCAGCCTGACGCTATGTAAAACATTTTATATTCATCTACGACTGAATTGTATGGAGCGCAAATTTACAAATTAATATGTGCATAATATAATAATAATAGTATGATACATACAGAAATAATTAACAAGACTGTTCATTAAACTTTTCCTTAAGTCTTTTTCAGAAACCTTTCAGGATGTAGAGGAATAACACGCAGAGAAAAAACGGATAGTTATTTCATTGAATTGGAAAACAAATCACACACATTACCAATTATTCATTCTTACTTTATTTTCTATTACGGGGAAAAAAATATGCTTGTAACATTCGATTGACGATAGTTGTGTCGACGAGTCCATGTTAAGGGTAGAAAACAAAATTGTACATTTTTAGCATATTACATATTTTTTCATTATGATATACGATAGCAGTAGAAAAATTATGCAAAGTTAAATTTTAGCTTTTAAAATAAGACTTAAAATCAATATAACTAGGAATAATACGTACCATTACTGCAAGTGAACAAAGTATCATATTTAAAAAAATTATATATTTCTACAAGCATTCCTGTGACTTAAAGATACATTTTAGGTGAAATAAAACATAATATTAAAATAAAATTTCTTAAAATTTATAAGAATGGATATTTTCAAGTAAAAATTATCATATTTATAGAAAAAAAAAGTACACGATGGACATTATATTTTGTATTATTTGGTGGAGAGTGGAGTGGAGAAATTTGGGCAACTCTTAACATTGAGGTCTTGACAGCCGAGGAGAGTGAAGTGAGGTGAGTATGGAGCAGCGCCTGAATGCATTGTCGGGGGAAATGGATCACCGAGAAAGCCCGTCGACCAGTGGCTTCGTCTGGCACGATTCCAACATATAAAGATCCGGGAGCAACCCCGCTGGGAATCGAACCCAATTCACCTAGGTTGGAGGAGATTAGTTTGACCACTACACCACCGCGGCCCCTCAAATTATTTGATATTTTTATATCATGTTATTGTTGATATAATGTCACGAAACCATACAAAATTATTCTAATTAAATTTTTTTTTTCCTTTTTACTGGTTTTAATGGCAAACGTTACATGTAACGTAAAGCCTCGCCTACACTTGGAACCCAAGTTCTAGAGAAATAGTTTCGAAATAGTTTACAAAAAGTGTTATGTGTTCCTATATGTTTTAAAATAAATTATAAACAATTTAGAAACAAATTCGGGCTTACTTGAAGAAATAAACAATGTTTCTTGTTTTCCAGCTGAATGGAAAACATTCAACAATGTTTGCATTTATGAAATGTTTTCGACAACTAGGTAGGAGAAACAAACCAGTCTTAGGACATCAGTCAGTTAGGGTTCCTCTATTTTCAAAGGTGCTGATATCAGTTTTTGTGTGCAAGCTACTGATTGTTGAGAGTCATTGTAAATTTATCAAAATTAGTGTATGGGAACATGATAACACAGTGAAACTCATTGAGGAGTCTCATCCTCGGCCAATTCAATGGGATATAATAAATTACGACTTTAAAAATCGAAATAAAAACAAGACACTTCAAATGAAATTACTGCCCTATAGTTCAGTATAAAATAGAGCACATCTTCTAGCAACACGTAAACTGGGCTGCATGGACACAACACGGTACAGATTTAGGGTTCATGAAACTTGTTTTTAATGTTTCGGATACAGTTTGGGAACAATCTTGAAATGTGTTTGCAAACATTTTACAAAATGTTTCGAAACTGTTTGGAAACATCATGAAACAGTTTTCAGACATATGTTATATAAGTGTAGACGAGACTTAAGTGATGAAGAAAAAATAACAGAGAAACTTTCAGAAGTGCGCTATTAACCGGTAATACCAATTAACACAATTAAGGACCCTTTTACATGGGGCCACCATGGCGCGATCGCACGGGCCACCAGAGTGGTTGCGCCATAGACTAAAGATGAGGTAGAACGATCTCACTGGCTGCACACAACCAGTCTGCATGTCCCAAAATTGAACTGCTTTTCTGCCAATACGGCTAGTAAAAACTGCATGGATTACATGTGAGGTTAGAATACTTATTAGCTAACCAATGCTTTGAGATTAAGCTATAAAAAACATGCTAATCACTGTTTACCATGGGACTTTGACAATTGTGTTCCTTTGGGTGTCAATGTTGGGTACGTGCACAGAAGACGAATTAGCGGTATACCTCATATTTAGTCTACAGGTGGCGCCCCCACGAAGTCCCATTGCTTTGTATTGTTATTGCGCTGATGCGAGATCTATGTGCGGTCACACTCTATGGAGGGGTTGGGGGTGACCTACCTCGACACTCCCCTCCCCCAGGCAAACCCGCTCACTGCCCGGTCGCTCTGCCTGCAGAGTAATGATTGACAGCGGTGACCTGACTCGCGTCACAGTCACTACTCCTCCCTCCTGCTGGAGAAGCCGATGAGTTTAGAGTATGTGCCAAAATATTCTAGGAACTAGGACCCTCGGCACAACGCTGAATTTAGAGAAATTTCTGGGCGATGGCCTAGGAACCTGCAAATACAAGCCACAGCTTCACTGTTGGCAGTCTATTTGTGGTAGCCAATTTCCTGAGTGCGGTAATCGAGCGACGTGCAGAGGACGGACGACGATGGGAGATTGCGAGGCGACGGCGCACGAGGTGTTTGTGGAGAGAATGGACGAGAGGGCGTGAAACTCGACGAGTGAAGGCTACTGTGCATCAGGGTGCTCGGAGAACTCTAGAACATTGCGGTCTTATGGGACCTTGACTTAACTGCGTTGGGAATGAATAACATGTGATACGGAATTAATTGTAAATATCGGAACTATCAAAAATCGACAAATAATTTTGAATTATTTAATTATGTTAATTTATGTGAGATAATTGTAAATTGTATTGATTGAAGTAATTAATTGTAAACAGGAAGATATATCAATTTATTGGGAGATGGTGAGTCGAGAGAATTTGGTTTGTAGTTAATGTAAATCAAATTAAGAAATTATAATTAAATCATTTTTATTTTTAAGACCTTCATTCCTTAACGCCCACTGATTTTGAAAGAAAATTGTCACACTGGTGTTAGAATTGGGATGGAGGTAATATATTTAAAATAAATAAAATTAAATAATTATAATAATGATTAGAGTACAATATTTACTTGTAGCATCATTTTGTTAATATAACAATATTCTTAGCAATAGGTCCACGAATTATTTAGAAATTTGTGAATTCTAACGAGGAAAATGTCAGCAGAGATGGAAGCACTCTGTACTTTGACCGAAGGACTTGGTAGCCAAATTGCTTCTGTTAATAAAAATGTAAATATTAGAATTAATAGGGTTTTAGATAGTGTTAATGACAATGTAAATAGTCAAATCATTAGTGCTAATAACAATGTAAATAGTCAAATACGTAGTGTCAGTGAACTTGTAGATAGAAGAATAGACAAATGGACAGAAAGACAGAAGATAAAGTGAGCTAGTGAACAATAAAATATACTGCGTAGACTAGAAGATCGACAGTTTGAGAGAGAGAATGGACAGTGCGAATGAAAGGATGGACAGTTTTGAGCAAGAAATGAATCAGGAAGTGAGCGCCCTCAAGAAGGAATGGCAGGAATTCTTGCAGTAGCAGGCGAGAAAACATGCAGCGACTGAGGAGGAGATGAGATCGACCCCCACCGAGTCGACAAGTGTGGGCAGCAAGGAGAAGATAGAGGTCGCTGCTAATACAGCCATCGCAAGAGAAAACCAGCTGTTCTGCAGTGTGGGTACACCTCAGCCAGGTGTGGGTAAAGGCTACACAATAAAGCCCGCCCCCTACGATGGACAGACATCTTGGCGCGAATACCGGCACCAGTTCGAGATAATTGCCGCCCTGAATGGCTGGACTGAAGGGCAGCGGGCGTACTACCTGGAGGCTGTACTGAGGGGACATGCACTAAGTATATTGTAGACCTTGTCATAACAACACAGATTGCAATACTCCACATTAGTTTCGGCCTTGGAGCTGCGAATCGGCGACCGATACCTGCGACATTCCCACCATGCCCAACTGCGAAGCCGCATCCAGCGACCAGTGGAACCACTGCAGGAGCTGTGGCAGGACATCGTGAGGCTGTCACACATGTCTCTGGAGGGACGCTCTTAAGAGGCACAAGATGTCATCGTAGTCGGCTTCTTCGTCGATGCTATTTCTGACATCGAGGTGCAGCCAGCTGTACGGTTGGCTGCACCTCACACCATGCAGGATGCCTTGGTAGAAGCACTGTAGGTAGAGTCAGCATGGCAGGCGTCAGTGCACCGACGCCCAGTGTGGGCAGTGATGCTACATGAAGAAGAGGAAGACAGCATCAAGAGGATGCTGAAAGACTTGTAGACGAGCATGAGGGACATCGTCTCCAGCATCCACGCTACTGAGATTCGCTGTCCCCCGCCCAAACTGCCGGAATGTTGTTCGTGTGGACAGCCGAGGCACCTGAGAGTCAACTGTCATCAGCAGCAGCAACAGCACCAGCAACCAGGGAGCAAGCAGCAAAGGGCAGGTGAGAGTGCAACATATTCGGGAAACTTTTAAGCACCAGTCTTAAGGGGTAAAGGTCGATGATTTCTGGAGGGAGGTCCCCATTGTTTTATCAGGCGTGTTCAATGAAACAGGACTTAAAGGCTATATTGGTGGAGGGGAGCATAGATGATGTTTCTTGTCAGATGGTCGTTGATACAGGGGGGACTATAATGGTGGTAAGACCGGACATTCTCGGGCCTTTCTCCCAGCGATTATCCGATAAGTGCATGGATCACAGCTATTTAACTACAGTAACGGGCGAGACCACACCAGCAAAAGGCAAGAGAAGGATACACTTATAGCTCGGTAACCTTAACATAGAGCATGATATATACAAATCAGAAATAGAGGACGAAAGCATTTTGGATCTTGATGTATTATGTAAGCTTGGGTGCTGTATCGATACTCGACTGGGGGTGTTACGAGCTGGTAATAATTATTTGGTAGTGTAAATGTGACGAGATTTTTCTTCGCCAATGAACTTCCCAGTAGTGTGCAATCAGTCGACTGTGGTCCATGAATCTAGCGAAGTTGTTAATCAAGGCAGATGTCAGGGAAAGTTTGCCAGGCGGTTGGGCATAATCGAACCAGCCCAGAAAGGTGGCATTTTACCAGATGGTGTCATTGTAGTAAGGACATTGATTTCTTCAAAATCGGACAGTTTGCCTGTTAGGATGATTAATTTATCTGACCATGCTATCCATCTTGTGAAGGGAGCCACAATAGTGGTTTGCAAGCAGGTCTTATAGGTACTTCCAAATGTTCCAGAAGCTTCAATGCCAAAAATACTGAATGTTCTCTGCCAGATGATCTGGGAGAACTGCATACAAGAACCAGAGAAAACCTCAACTGGAGACAGGAGGGGGGAGTTTCAGAATTTGTACAGATAGATAGAAGTGCTTTCTCCTTTGAATCCAATGACCTTGGCCGAACTAATGTTGCATGCCACCACATAGACACAGTGGATGCCAGGCCCATAAATCCACCACCAAGGCAACTACCGCTAGCTTTACATGAGGTTGTTAATGGTATTCTGAAAGAGATGAGGGATATAGATGTGATAAATACATCAGTTAGTCCATGGTCTCCTACTGTGATAGTCAAAAAGAAAGATGACTGTTAGATTTTGTGTTGATTATCGCCAACTTAATAATGTGACCAAGAAAGATACTTACCCATTCCCTAGGATAGACGACACACTGAATTGCCTAGCAGGTAATCAATGTTTTCTGCTTTAGACATGAAGAGTGGGTATTGACATTGCGAGGTGGCCCAGGAAGACAAGGAATAGACTGTCATTTGTTTCCAAGAGAAAGGAACCTAACAATTCAAGGTTATTCCCTTTGGGATATGCAATGTCCCTGCCACCTTCGAATGACTGATGTAGAAAGTTCTGCCATTATACATTTATCAGGTGTACCTAGACGACATTGTGGTTTTAGGAAGAACATTTGAAGATGTTTCAGAAAGTCGCTGTGGTCATCCTGAAATTGGTTCCCAAGAAAAGCCACCTTTTCGAAAATAATATGAATTTCTTGAAACATACCCAGAGAAGACCAGAGCAATAAGATATTGGTCTCTACCAAATGATAAAACTGAAATGCGAAGTTTCCTGGGTTTATGTGATTACTACCGTCGATTTGTGCCTGGATTTGCCACGATCGCCAAGCCTATACATGAACTGACTAAGATAAAAATAATATGTTATTGAACCCCAAAGTGCGAAATTGATTTCAATAGACTAAAGGAAATTCTGATATCTCCCACAGTAATGGCCTTCCCGAGTAGAGAGGATAAATTCATGCTGGATACTGATGATAGTGATGTAGGTATCAGGGCTGTGTTATCTCAGATTCAGGATGGAAATAAGAGGCCATCAGAATACTTCCGTAAGATGCTACATAAGCCTGAGAGGAATTACTGTGTGACACGCAGCAAGCTCCTGGCAGTGGTGAAGGCAATTGCACATTTTCATCCGTATCTTTATGGCAGACACTTCATCCTAAGAACTTATCATGCTTAATTACGCTGGCTGCTAAATTTCAAGAACCCCGAAGGTCAAATAGCCTAGTGGATATAGCAACCGCAAGAATATAACTTTTAAATACATCACAGGTCTGATGCATTCACAGCAATGCAGATGCACTTTCCAGGAGACCATGCGAACCACTATGTCATCATTGTGAATGCCAGAAGGAAAAAGGTGGTGT
The DNA here is from genome assembly GCA_002778355.1 of Clitarchus hookeri. Taxonomy (NCBI): domain Eukaryota; kingdom Metazoa; phylum Arthropoda; class Insecta; order Phasmatodea; family Phasmatidae; genus Clitarchus; species Clitarchus hookeri. Next base: position 436,250 of record NQII01001790.1, read on the forward strand.
ATAGTGCAAATCAAGGAGGACAAGAATTCAAGACCCTGTATCTTGCGAAAGGTTACCTACGTGAGACATTAATGTCATCAACATCTGGCTGACGAGGTGGACACCGGCCGACTTGGCGAGGATCGGTCGTGTCGGTAGCTTAGTCGATCCACCTGTAATCGAACTCTGGACCTCCTACATGTACATATTGAAAATTTTTTTAAAAATATTATTTTAACTGTTTACGTTTTTTTAGAATCCTTTATAATTTATTTTAGGGATTTATTTAACGATTTTTTAAATTCTTTAGGGGTAAGGTTATCCAAGGTCTGTGGACAGGGTCAAGTTCAATGTCAAAGGTCAAAGTCGAAGATAAAAAACGATCCTCCAAAATCCTTCTAATGGATCGTTTTTGCAAATAAGGGGATGGTTTTTTTTTAATGAGGGGATCAGTGCTTTTTAAGGATAAACAGAAAATTTTAAGGGAAAAAAGGGACATTTTGATGGAAAAGGGAAATTTTAAGCAAAAAATTTTCAATTTAGAGGGAGGAAAATAAAATTTTGAGAGAAAAAAGGGAAAATGGGGAATTCATGATGTCAGTTGTCGGCTCCTGGCCCCTATTTCCCTATTCCCTTGCACCATAACGCAGAACAGCGGTGACCTTTCTCGCGTCACAGCCCCTCCTCCTCCACCCTGCTGGAGAAGCCGATGAATTTAGAACAGTGGTAATCAAAATTTTTTTTAGGGGGCCATATTAAGAAAACCTTAGACCAGCGCGGGCCACACTTACGACACTTGACATAATACTATTTGTGAATTAAAAGTAGGTAGGTTATTCGATGACATTTAAAATTCGGAGTGTCGTGTATCGTGCGTCTCTTATAGCCTCTCAACATCCATGGCAACCCAGGGCTTCTCGTGCCACCCCTGATTAAACAGACTGGGCTCTGCCGCCCGTGCCCTATGGGAAACAGTTTTCTAGCGGCTGTTCAGGGGTATCTGCCGTGATGGCTTGGGCCGATAGATAGTACCAAGGCCCGACCACTTGGTGGGGTGTTGGACCTCTTGGCACTCAGGCCACTGGGGCCCAAAACAGGAATTTCCCTGTGAAGAAATTCTAGGATGGTAAAGGACGCGTGTCTGATGTTGCGAGTCGGCCTGGTGTGCGGCTTCGTGTGAGCTCGGCTCCTGGTGAAGACAGCAAAGGGAGTAAAACCGGACGGTCATGGCGGTACCCACCTGTTCTGAGGGACTCCGCACACTCCCGCATGGAGGTTAGGCGACGCAGTCGGACACAGGAAAACCCATACGTGCCATGGAAATTAAGAGGGAGCACGGGATGATCCGCTTGGCCCATCCAGGGGTACTCCCTGGAATTTGGATCAGACGAGGTTGGACTCGTGCTGGCAGTGGTTGACTCCGCATGCTGGAGAAGGCTCGGAGAGATTCCCCCTCTTGCTAAAAGAGCCGGACGTTGAACAGGATTGTTCCGGGGGCGTGCCCGAGATCACGTCAGGGGCGTGGGTAGTGCTCCGGCTATACCACACGCTTGGTAATCTGAGTGCTAGAATCTCAGGCCTTGTGGTAGGACATGCTCTGTGCGATCTGCAATATCAGATCGGGGCTCTGCCTGGTGCGGCCTGTGTACAGGTCGGGGCAAACGGGTTTGGTCAATTCAGAAAGCGCTGGTCATGTCTGCGATGAGAGGGCGTGATCCCTCTTCCCCGCCTACTGGGAGGCCGGGGTGCGGTATGGCCTCGCGGCTAAGAGCGCCCCGTTAACAAATAAGAGCTCGGCTTATGGTCGTGTCTAACAGTTACCTGTCGTGTATCGTCTTGCAAGTCGTTTGTTTATTCGTTCGATACGGTGATGGCGGGTGGAGGTAGTACATCAAACATATGTACAGAAGTCGCCTGACTGATATAATAAGAAAAATATCGTCTAGTTTCATCATTGACTTTAACTTTTAATAAATTCGTATCACGTATTGCTTTTTTTTTTGTAACAGACACCTTAAAAATAAGAATTTGGTAACTTGTATTTACTGAAGCCGGCGAGCGCGGGCTACAGAGAATGGGCCCGCGGGCCACACGCGGCCCGCAGGCCACATTTTGAGTACCCCTGGTTTAGAGTATTTGCAAGAATATTCTAGGAACTAGGACCCTCGGCACAACGCGGAATTTAGAGAAATTTCTGGGCAATGGCCTAGGAGCCTGTAAATACAAGCCACAGCTTGACTGTCGGCAGTCTATTTGTGGAAGCCGATTTCCTGAGTGTGGTAATCGAGCCACGTGTAGAGGACGGACGGCGACGGGAGATTGGGAGGCGACGGCGGACGAGGTGTTTGTGGAGAGAATGGACGAGAGGGCGTGAAACTCGACGAGTGAAGGCTACTGTGCATCAGGGCGCTCGGAGAATTCTAGAACATTGCGGACTCGTGGGAACTTGACTAAGCTAAGGTGGGACTGAATAACTTGTGATACGGACTTAATGGTAAATATTGGACAGGTAAAATATGGACATACAATTTGTAAATTTATTGAATAGGTCTTGATACACTGTCTATTGGGACTTATCTTTTATTATTTAATTACGTTAAATGCTTAGAGGTAATTGTAAATTGTATTGAATAAAGTCATTATGTGTAAACAGCAAGTGATATCAATTTATTGGGAGATGTTGAGTCGAGAGAATTATGTTTGTAGTTATTGTATTTAAAATTAGGAAATTATAATCAACTCTTGTTTATTTCATTAAAACCACCACCCTATAACGAACTTGGTTTAGCCCACTGACTTAGAGAGAAAGTTGTAACAGTATGAATCTGTTCACACGAGATGCGACAAGGAGCGTGACCTGTGGTTTCTCCTCTGTGTTCAGTGGGAAGTGTTTCGTCCAAACATTGTGTAACGTGTATTCAAAACGAGTGCAGATCATGAAAATTCCAACTTCGACAATGAAAGTTCTGTAAACGAAATTCATTCAAAGTCTGTCGGGATTTTTCGAAGGTCTCTTTACAAATTATAGAAAACATCTTTTGTTGATCTTTTTTTTAGTACTGGCGACCCGGCCCGTCTTCGCCCGGGTACAATTTAGTTTTTACAGTAATACACTTACAAATAAATTGGGAAAATACAATTAAAATATTAAATGATAGTAAATTAGTAAACTACTATCATTTATAGCATACATACATACACGTCACGCCTGTCGCCCAGAAGGGTAGGCAGAGATTATGGACCTCCATTTACCACGAACCTGACATACCTATCTCCTTCGCTTTATCCACATTCATACATCTCTAATATAACAATATTACATGATAGTGGTTTAGAAAATTTCTTTTTATACAACATTAAGCGTTTTGGCTCCGGCCGCCAGCACAAAAAGATTTCTGTTTGACGTGACACGCGAAAGGGCTACGTATAGTCCGTGTGAAAAACATGCTCCACTCAAATCCAAATCCACTCCAGCCACATTTAGTGTTTGATCCCGTGCCTTATTTATTGTCATACTAAAACAAACTCTTATTGGAAATTTGACTCTTTTAAAATTAAAAGACAAATCCGAGGGAATCATTGGTATTCTAGGTATTAAACTTTTTATTGGTTATCGAGTCCCGTTGCATAATTTCGGTGGATTTATACTTCGCAATAAAATTATGGGAGCTCCAACTTTTAAAATCAGTTTGTTTGGTACATGCCAGAAGGATTCAATGAATGATAAATTCTGTGGGATAGTGCACAGCTTCTTCGCTGTCGAGTACTGTATCTACTGAGTAATAGACTTGTGTTTGCGCATTAAATTTTGCAAGCACTAATTCATTAATATTTTCGACTTGTTCATTAGTAGGCGATAATATCTCTCTTTCTATGAACCACGATAGTGTCTCAGTTGAAAGGTAGTGTATTTCAGGGTATACGTTATCTATCAGTTGTTGGTAGTCGGTGACCAAAACACATATATCAATCACCGTTGAGAGAAATTTTTCCACAATCCAATGGAAGCTCTCCATTTCCGACTTTCAGTAGCATGTCAGCAAACATGATGTTATCTTATAAAGACATAAGTACTCTCATGTTTGTTTTAAGTGCTAGTTTGGTTACGCTGGGCCAAATTGTATGCTGTAAAGGACATTTATTATCTACACAGTTTTAATAATGAATTAATTAATTTTAATAAATATTAAGTTTTTTATGGGTAGAAAAGACAGTGAATTTTACGTTTGTTTTTACTACGTAATTTAAATTGTAAATACGCTTATTACTACTTATCTATTAAAGATAGCTACATGCTACTGCTGACCACTTTGTAATTCATTTAATTATACACAATTCTTTCGTATGTGATTTTGTTATGTCTCTAAAGAATTAGGAAGCGTATTCGATGAGAGCGCGCTGGTGGCAAACTTTTTTCCCGACTTGATTCACTAATACCGTTAATTCTCAGCTCCTATAAGTGCTATGGCTATTTTAATTCACAAACACCTTCCTCGATAAATGCAGACCATAATAGTAAAAACCGCATACAAATCCGTTCAGTGTTTCTAGAGATTAGCGCAGACATACAGACAGACAGACGCGCGCCAGGGACTTCCTTTTATACTACGTAGTGATTGCACTGAGAGAAAGGATTGGTTGTGCTAACCAATTATTTGTTTGTATACGGTTAAACCAATTTATACGGTTGATTGAACCAAATATTTTGTGGTTAGGCAGATTTTGTTGGCGCAAAAAAATTTTTGTTTGGTTCAAGCGGATATTTTGTTAGCTGAACCGTATTAGTTTCGTCGAATTTAATATTTGTCTTGTTCAACAGAATATTTTGTTAGAGCAACTAGATATTTGTTTGGCCATATACAAACACACGTTTGGTTGGCTCAAACAAACATTTCTCCCATTGTAGGTGCACCAAATTTGTTGGTGTCACCACCATGGTGGATGCATGAAAAGGGCCTAAATCGGAATGAGCTCGTGAAATACCATTCAACAAATATACAGTTATGTTCGTGGTTTATTAAGCACTTTTAAAGTCCCTGCACCACAGGATGTGTTATTCTTGTCCAGTTTGTATCCTTCCGCCATATGCAAAATTTGCAATACTGGCATCTTAATTAATTAATTTATGTGTCAATAAAGTGTTAGTGTGAAAAATATAGGAACGTTATTTTCTCACTAATGAGACTTTTGTATAAATAAAACAAGCGTAACATAAATAAAATAACTCAATTAACAAATTAAATGTTACACTTTTTTAAACGCCCTTAAGGCCAGTATTCCAAAACTTTCATTTTTGCATTACATATGTTCTACCATATTGGGCGACTGAATGCAATGGCTAGTTTTGTTCCTGTCTCCCAGAACGTATTTCTGAACGTATTTTATCTATGTTCTGAGAAGGTATCAGATATCCAACGGTTTGTTATTCACCGCCCCGTGAAAAGCTACAAACAAATTAAATTTACCCAGTTGAGTGTTTATTTACAATAAATTTTACAAAAATAAATACGTGCTGCGTTTATTTGGAATTTTAACTATGCTACTGGCAGTTATTACAAACTTGAAATAACTGTGCATTGAACAATAACACCAATAGTTATTATTATTTTCTGATGTAATATGTTTATATCATTATTCATTACGTGACAACCTATGGTAAGTCCCGTGATTCTAATGTGGAAACCACAGACGTAAATTTTAAATCGCGCAGATGCATTTGCACAGTAGAATGGCCGTGCATTTGACCACACGGTCAAACGCACCGATCTCTGCACGGCCTATGCACGCTTCGTAGTGAAGTAGCACGTCGACAATTCGGACCCGTTTTTTATTACGTCATGCCGTGCTCTTGTTGTGTTGGTGGAGGTGTCTTACTTATTAAATTTGTAGTTGACAGCATATCATATTTCTGAAGCGGTAAAATACTTGACGCCTCACAGAGGCCAATCTACGCATTTTCGGAAATAGGCTCTCTAGTAAAATGTTTAATTCGCTGGCCTGTATCACATACAGAGAGTCGTTAGTGGCATTTTGATTTACGTTGAATGTGCATTTAATGGGGAAATGCTTTAAAACGGAGTATAAAAAGTTTTTAATGTACTGTGAACCAGCTGCAGTATGAGACTACTGAATTGTGAACTGGAACGAACTGAGAATAGGTGCCCGAGGCAATGGAATTATCTGTAAATCAATCAGTGATAGGCAGTCACATAAATAATCATTAGCGTTTCACATATTCCAGATTGCTATCGTTAACATGTTTATTTTAAAATTTCATTGTTTTGAAGTAATGTTTAAAAACTGAAATCTGGAATAGGAAATTAATAATTACTGGTACCTAGGAAGGCTGCAGTATGTGAGCGCGAATCTGAATCATATTATATTCTGGTACTACCGTGAAAGAGTTTTGTGTTTTTTTGGCGACTGATTTGATTCGATTTTGAAACGTAACTCGTGACAACTTTGTCGCAAAGAATCCTACAGCCTGCTGTTATGCAAAGGGCAGAGCACTCGGATTTTAGGCATAAATTAAATGGTATTTTGTTTTTAAAAAAATATAAACAAATGTTTATTATACTAGTAACGCAGGAACCGGCGAAAAATTTCCTCGCTTCAAATCTGGAAAGAAAAAAAAAAACACAGAAAATTTTGTCAGGTGTAAAATACTACAGAAGAGAAAAGCTCTAGCGTTTTAGTTATTAAAATTGTGAATCGAGCTCAACAAATTATTGCAAGGTCATGCGCGCTGTTTTAAATTAGTACCCGATAAATAAAACGAAGTAACGAATCGCCGAACTAGGTTCGCATTTGACCACGCAGTTATTTGACAGGCGCGACCAATGTTTTGCGCGGGAAGTAAAAATTACAGGAAGGGTTGTTTGAAATATGGGGGGTGCGGTGGTATGAGCCTTCAATTGAAAAGGCAGAAGAGTATTCGGTATGCATCATTGATTCCTTGATTTAGTTATCGGTTTGGCTACTGATTTTCGTTTATCGCGTTCTCTGTTCATAAAATACCAACGATAATATTAAAATAATGGAAGAATGGAAAGTTTACAACCGGCAGTTGATAGAGATAGGCAGAAGGATAACAGAAAGTTCGATAAAGCTAACGCGAAGAGGGAAAGTGCGTTTTCAGTTCCCTCAGCTTCCTTGTAGAACTTAGCTCGCGTAAAAATAAAAGTAGTTAATGGATGAGTAGAAATTTTACAGCAGTATGAAAACCATTCTTGAGAAACTGTTCTTATCGGGAAACAAAGAAGTTGCGTTATTTTTTACCTTACTTCACCTAAAAAACTTAGTTCATTCGAAAAAAATGCTATAAAAATAAAAAATCGTTGCTTAAAGAACACATTAGTTTCGAAGATCAACTGATTATTGGATTTAAATGTGTTCTTGATATAAATTTTATGACTTCCATCCAAATTAACGTTCACCATTTTCGTGACAGTACTGTGTGATGGACTTGTGGTTAGCGGTACAAGCATGCCGCTCCTTAACCATTGTAAGTATTTAGCTTTGATTTTTAGAATTTTTGGAAATTGCCCTTTATGAAAGAAAGAATAGTGTGAGTTTTTCAAACCTCTCAGTTCAGCGCCTTAAACTTTCACCAAGGAAAAAAATCTGAAACGCAAATATCTCTTTCCTAAATTTAGCAGAGAAAATTCAAAACAAGACGTTACCAATTTACCAATGAATTTACATTACTCTACAGAACATGGAAGCAAATTATTTTGATATTTCGAAATGCTTAAATATTAGGAGGCTTTGACGTCTGATTGAGAGCAATATTATAAAAGATGGGTCCAGAAACATATGCAACAGTAGCGAGAAAATCACAAATACATGCGCCCCTCAACCGGAAAACGGAAACAAAAACGCACGTACCATAAGCTAGTATGCAACCAACTGCATTACGGAGGCAGGATTCGCTGCATTAACTTTCGTTATTATCAGTCTAATGTTTCGGTAGAAAGGGTTTTCTAACATTGAATATTTACAGGGCCATCACTTTGAAAATGGGTGTCTGAGACATTTGGATCATGTAAGGTTACAATGATTTCATGGCCTACAATAGCGCTACTTGTGTGAGAAATTAGGTGGAAATCGGTTGGTTAAAATGCCCTAGGGTTTTCCCGTCGCAACAAGAGTTAAACATTTTATTCACGCAAGGAGGTTTACACTCGTATTTTCAGATGTGAGCGGGTGAAATATTCTGTTGGCCTTTTTCCTCCCAAACGGTTTAACATTAATTAACCACTGTTTACGTGGTCTTGGAGTTATTTCAAAGTATATACATCAGCGGATGAAAGGAGTCGTTCGTTGGATTACGAAGAGAATAATAATGACCCGATTTGGCATATATTCCTAGAGTTATCAGACTGGCCAAATACGCATCGTGTGCGAAATGGTAGCTTTAAATACCCGTTAAATGCAAAATGGTATCTCGGTATGCCTGAAATATGCAAGGAATTGCTGAGAACAAATAAATCTTTGTCCTTAATATAGTGATTTTTTTTTTAAGTTAATACGTACACATTTGTCTGCAATGCGTGTCGTAATTTTTTTATGTTTTTCATCCTCGAAACGTGGATGGCTTGTGATTCTGAAAGCCCGATGATGCGGATTTGATGTGAGAGAAAATGGCGCAACTCCCGTCCTCTTATAATGATACATACACATGTTCGCATGTCACTTTTCATTCGGATAAAGTTACGTAGCAGTGTGGCAGGACTCTGATGAGGAGTGTGGAGAGGTTTTACCGAGGATCATATAAATAAATATTTTTTATTTGTGACTGTATAAAATACTCGTAAAATAGTAGCGTGAGTTTACATTTTCTAGGTTTGCAAGTTAAATAATAATAAAAGTAAATTTTATACTATTATGAGACGGAGAGAGAGGCTGGGGCATGCGGTTACAAGTAAGGAATCGGCCAAGAAATCATTCCGGCATTCACCTGGAGTGAATTTAAAAATATAAATTCGTGCCGAACGAATCGAGTATCGAACCCGGGTACCCTTGAACGCGGGTCTTCCCTGGCGTTGATTTGTGCGTGCAGATATCTGTGTTAATTGTCTTATGATTTAAAGTTGGCTTGTGTGAGAAATAAAACAAGTTGCTGCAGCAACAAGCCTCCCCCCGGCGGTCAATGCGCTAGGGCAAAGTGCAACTCAACACCTGGAGCAGCGTGGCTGGCCGTGTGCGCGAGCTTAGATTACGACTTCACGTGCCTCTGGTTTACTTCTGTAATGGGAGTCGTGACCACTTCTTTAAGTATTCTTTGGCAATAATAGTTTTTTAATGCATCTATCAGTCTCACCTGCAATTGGGATATCTCGGACTCTGTGTGTGTGTGTAGAAGTGCAGAATGATCATTTTTTCTCCATAATTCTTTGTTCCACAGCATCACAAAGTATCTTTCGTTTCACTGGAATTAATTAAAAATTTCACATTTAATTTTTTATACGAAAAAAATAAATAAAACAAAGGTGGAGTTAGAGAAAGAATTTATTTACAACATAAAAATTGTACATAGTATTAATTTTCTACATTCGAAAGTGATTAACATAAATCTAAAATTTCGTGGTCTGTGTAATGCACTGGCTGCAATATGCCGTAAATTTTTTCGCACTTGTGAAGTCTTTCCTTATATATCTCGACGAGGTGGAAGGCTGGTGAATGAGAGCTGTATGCGCGTGTCTTTGCTGGAATTCGTATTGTGGTATAAATCTGCATGGTGGACTAACATCTTGAGAATAAAACGATGTTTTAGTTCGCATAATTCATAACGAGCGAATACTATTGAAACCTGCTGGATTAGAGGCCGCACACGTATACATACACATGATCGCATGTCACTTTTATATCGGGTAAAGTTACGTAGCAGTGTGGTATGACTCAGGGGG